>JAQIWN010003871.1:0-12220 GCA_034699025.1 Entomobrya cf. arborea Gr-Col-00668
ATATCATTATGTAATACAAAATACATCCGACGAAGTCATTTTCAAACAGTTATCAAATTTTTTTGATGATTTATGTAAGTTATAGAAAAAGGCCGTCTAAAGCAATACATAGTATATAATATTTATATGCATGCATGCCTATAACTTTCTTTTCCTGGTTTGGTTTGTGTTGTGTGTGTGCTTAACATAAAAACAGCCTATATAGTAGTCAGTCTCTATTCCATTCTCTTAACGTTCAACTCTCAACTGTTCTTTCAAATAAAAGGCAAAAAGGATGACATGTTATCCTACACTTTTTAGTTAGGGCAGGGAAAGGAGAAAAAAAAGAGAGAGCCAAAGGAAAATGTGAGGCAAAGTTACAAAAAAACAGTAAAGAATATATAAGCCAAAGTAAAGTCAGTATAGAAGCAAGGTTGCTTTCCTCCACCCATTCATGCTACATATAGGTATACAATATCCATACTACTACGTAGACTCCTTTTAAAACACACTCTCTGCAAACACAGCTGCATAATAAATGGTAGTATAGTATAGTTTCATTATAGCAGCTTCATGTATGTATATAGTTTTCTCCGGCTAGGGAGCCCCACAGCCTTTCACTCATTATAGCCATTCTATGACACCACATTACTTCCTCCTGTGCTTCTAGCGCTGTTTCTCAACCGAAAGGAAAGTCTATATATAGTAAAATAGCAACATCCTATATACCATTTTCACCATTCCAATCTACAGGCATATGGCTATATAATATTGAGTATGGTTTATGGGCAAGGCATATTCATACATTTAATATTCTACTCTACGGGCATGTCGTTGTCGTCATGAAGAAAGCAAACAAGCAGGGAAAGTGGATAGGACTAAGGACAAGGGAGTGAGAAAAGGAGAGGCATTTCATATTACATTGTATGTGCTTTAAACAGAAGAAATGGTACTCGACGAATACTACTGCTTTTTACGTCTTCACACACTATTGCAATATGAATGGGTATGCGAACTGGGGAAGACTACGACGGTGATGATGATGATGAAATGAAGATACATAATATCAATATATCCACTGGGCATACAGATATATAAATATATGATATGAATGGAATATAAATGTGTGCGATGAAGAAACACTAAATATTTGACATGTTTAAAGCCTCCTGCATATATTCCTGTATTATATCCTCTTTTTTCTCCTTTGAAGTTTACTGCAAGTAGAGGAAACTGGAGCTTTGTGTCTGTATCTATCTTGGTGAGTGTTCCATTCCAATTGGATTCCAACTTACATCAGCAGCAGGAGCTCTATACAGAGCTTGCTGGAGCGATTTAATATACAGTTCTCGCACTCACACAAAAAAATATTATACATTGTTGCACGGCACGACGGCACAGAGACTGACGGAGGAAAAAAAGGATGATCATCATGATGACGACGGTGGTGTGTGGTGGCGGAGGTTCCATTTAATACTATGGTCTTCTTCGAACTCCTATTTTCGCAGTAAGTAAAGTTGTTGAGAGTGAACCAACTAGAGTTCCAAAGGCAAAATCCTAAATTCCTTCCAACTAAACTAAACCAACTAACAAATGCAAACCAAAAAGGATATGGAAAGAGAGAGAGAGAGAGAGAGAGATAGTATCAAGCAGCTTAAGCATGTAGGATAGCTCCTAGGTCTAGAGAGAATACAGCATGCCATGCAGACTAGAGTTAACTTACCAAACCAAATTTTTATAACTATAAACGACATGACATACATGGTCTCCGTCGTCATTCTCATTGTGAGCATTGTCGACGAAGCATGCACATAAGAAAAACACCACACACACACCAAAAACTCAAAAGAAACAGAACAGACTTGGAACACAAGACCAAGCCAGAGAGAGAGAGCCAGAGCGCTGGTACCATCGTCAGTTCCAACAACATACCTAATTTTTTTTCAAGCGAATGTAACCCAGAACAGCAGAGATCTCTGTTTCTGTTCTCCAACTCACATCATATCACATCACACTCCCCGTCTCTCTCTCTCCCTTTAACTTTTTTATAGTCTATATTATTGGATCCAGAAACTGGGAGCTCGTCAGTGCCAGAAGTTAGTTCGTTTTGGGAGGTTGTTGGGAGCTAGGTGAGGTTTGAACGTTAGCAAATAACAACGACAACAAGCAGACACAAGAGACAGGAAGATAACTAGAGAAAATACTGATTAAATCAAACCAGATAAAATTACTGTTTAAAGAAGAAGCAAAAAAAACATTTGTCCTGGTCCTCCTTGTCGTCAAGTTCTTCACTGCATTATATCAACATCATCATTATCATCATCTCAGCCTATTTTGTCTGCTATTTTTTTAAGAAAATATTTTTTGGGTGTTCGTTCAGTGAGCAATACAAACATACATGAAATAATAGCTGATAATAAATAACTAATCTAGAGAAAATACAAACGTTGCCTCTCTCCACGTGTACTTTTTAATAATAACTTAGATTTTTTTAGAAATAGTGAAAGCTTCTTGTTCAAATTCAATAACAACCAAATATTTCGTTAATTGTTTTTTTCTTGGGTGCTTTTTTATCAAAAAAATATGAGCCTTTTCACTACACATATTGTAAAAGTAGGCATTTCAAATAGGTATAAAAGACAACTTAGCAGCCTTTTTTCTGCAGATTTGTAAAAATGGGAGAAAATTGTAAATAGAACATTCTTTCTCTCTCTCTTTCTGGAAGAAAGCAATAATTTCATAATGTATACACATTAAACATATATATTATGATACTGTGAGAACTAAAAAAATACAAGAAAAGTAGGCAAGATATTTTTTGCAAGGATTTTTTTTTGCAAAGACAAGCAGACACGGTATACATACAAAAAAAGTCAGAATAAGCAGCATGTGCTTCAAGAATAGGACGAGGAGTGGTTGTAGCAACAACGTTTATCCCGCTTCTATCACCATCAGCTCGACTTCTACTCCAAGTGACTTGCTGCTTTTCTGGATTCTTCTCAGGAGCACGTAAGTTTGTTTGCAAAAACGTTTATTTCAAGTTTTCACAAAAATATGCAAAAAATTTGCACAACCAATATTTTACACGTAAGGAATTCAAATCAGGATAGCAAAGAATAAAACACGATTGAAAACTATTAATAATTATTACGAAGGATCCCCCCGTAAACAAATATAATACATTTTCATGCACCCACTGATTACTATGCCCGAGGCCTAGTCTATTTTAAAGAGAAAATGCAACAGCAGCATAATGAAAATGATACCCGATAGATATCCCAATAACTATTCAGGAATAGTCTCTGAAAACAAAATTTATGGACCATAAAAAGCGCTTATTCTCACTAAAACATTTGGCACCACTGCACTGCACTAGAATTGTAAAAGTAATAAGAGTAATTGAGTTAGATGGGTGGGTTGATGGTGAGGTTGGTGGACATCACACTTTTCCTGGCACCACCACCAACAAGTAATGATTCAAATGTCAATACAGCGAAAACCGAAAGAAAATTGGAAACAAAGTACATATATAACTTATGACATGTATATTTTAAAAGGGTTCTTTCCAGCCTTCTGTGAAATTGGCATGGGTACATACGTTATATACATAAAAAACTCTGCACTGATTCAATTTGCATTTCTAGCCCAAAAATTATTATCATCACCATCGCCATCCATGCCTTATAGCTTTAATGATCATTATAGAAAGAGTACTATCCGCACTTGACTGACATGATCATCATGATCATGCCACCAAAACCTTCATTAAATTCAGTCAACCATTCAGTCATCTTTTTGCCATTCTGTGTCATTCTGCTTATTTTGCATATAAATAAATGAAACACGCCTGACAAATTCCATTTTGCGGCTTAAGTCAGCCTTACGACTTGAATGTTTTTGTGTTTGTATTATACCTTCTAATGCATACTTTTACACTTTAATTTTCTTTCTCGCTTTGACTTTTCCAATGAAGAATTCACTACCGCAGGAATTCACACACTCGTTTATGATCATTTGACGATCGTCATCTCCGTATATTTTCGCTTGTAACACATTTTGTCACACAAAAAGACAAACAACAACTGCACTGCTGTAGCTGTAACCTCTATGTATTCTTCTAATTTCCTTTCACATTTCAGGGGATTCTCGTTAAAACAATAAAATTACCAAGTTTTATATATAGTTTATAAGACGCTTTTGTCTATCTATTTAAGAGCTATTCTCTTTTAACTTTCTCTCTGCTTTTCAGAAAGTCACATATGCACCCACGTTTGTTTACTTTCTCTTTTAGCATGTTTCCCACTCACGACCAAGTTTAAAAGGAATAAAAAGAAAAGCAAACTGAATCTGTGACTTGTCTTTGACTTAAAATCGTCGTCTTCATTATTACATATTATCTCTTTGTCTTCCTTCATGTGAAAGCAATTTTGCAAAAACAGCAGCAGCATTTGTTAGTAGGCACTTGCGAATGAATATTGCAAAAATGTTTCCTTTTCTGCATCATGTAGGCAAAGTCGCCATTTTGTATATTTAAAAAAAATAAAGTGTGCAGGAAAGTGAGCCATTTCATCAACACGTTGCTAGTTTAAGCTTCCTGTCTATATTCATGCATTTTATGCACAAATGTGAACAATTTCGTGTAACCCATTTACACAAAATAAATTCCTTTGTAAAAAAGTACAAAAAGTCTCTACTTAACTGTACAGACAGACTTTGAGCACTTAAATAATAATAATGCTTATTTTATAGAGCCATTCATGCTGGAAATGAATGTCTTTTAAGTGTACAGGGATATAATGTGCATAATTCGTGTAAATAGGACGGAAAGTGTTAAAAATCGTACTCATTGTTCGCTGTCATTATATTTTTTTATAGTTATTGCTAGAAGAAGCTAAAGAGGCAGTAAGACATTAATATTTTCCACAGAGGAAAAATAACACGAAATGAATCATAACAAAGTGCATACTTAACACTTATCTAGCTATTGTTTATTTGTTCAGGAAGTAAATTAGTTGAAGTGGTCAACACAAGTGCATACAACACAAACAATTTTCTATTTCACAACGCATTGCATAATAAACTAAAAATTTCAGACTACAAGCAAATAAAATAGATACCATTTTTTTGAATTTAAAACTGATATTTTTTATAGTTTCAATATATACGTTATGTTTACTTACGCATGAAAATAAGGAAAAATCTTCCTTCATGTCGTCCCCCATCAAACTTTTGGATATATTACAGGACAGTCTCGTCTGGCATACACACATTAAATACAATGATGTTACATAAATAGCTGTACTGTGATGGTGGGTTAAGTGTGAGTTACATACATGCTATTAAATTCCAATATTTAGTTTACACTCAATACTTGATATATATACATTCAGAAAAAAAGGAAACCACAAAAGTTTCAGTGTATGTATATATCGAGTTCTGTTGCCTATCACAATGCGCTAATTAATTACTTTACACTACATATAATATAGATATAGGCATATACCAAACTGAATTCGATACTTGTGTTTTCAAATTAGGCAATACTATGGAATGAAATAGGAAGGATGGAAGTGAGAAAATCCGCAAGTCACAATTTTCTGTAAAAAATACACCATAAAGGAACTAAAAAATTGAACATAAAACCAACTACTAATTTTTAAGCGATCACACACGTTTTTCATTGCATAATAGCTTCTGCTCTAGTTTGTAGAATCGTGTGTGGCATGGCATCGGTATTGGCGTACAGTTAAAAAACGTATTTGCCTGTGTTAAATCAGTCACCATCTATCCTATCCCTATTTCGAATGTACTTTGGGATCTTCATCTCTACAATTACGATTATTAATATTGTTACATTTTTGGCAGATGAATCGTTTTTCATAGTCCGTAGTATATGAATAATATAGTCATTTAATTGATAATATTATTACTACTGCTGGCAAGCAGCCGACAAAGCAGCACATTGAAGGCATGTGACTGTGACAGTCTTTTATAACAGCTGGATGAACTTGAAAAATTACAGGCAAATACATAATATTGTCAAAGTAATGCACTATATTATGAACGTATTTATGCAATTATGAGTTACCAATTACCAATAAGATGACAATTTTTGGTACAACGTATGTACACAGTATGTAAAATAAACGCTACTGAATAAAAGTATTCTAGAATGACAAAGAATGGGTACAGAACAGAGAGCATTAATAAAAAAAATAGAAAGGATGTGGTAGTGGTGTACGCATGCATGTAGGTGGTTTTATTAGGACAACGATTTTTTGGTGGAATTTTGCTGATTGAATTGATCCAGAAAAAAAAGTAATAATGATACATTTTTTTCTTGTTAAATGAAACATTTTCTAAGTCTTCCCTACCAATACAGCTATACAACAACAGAAAATAAAATAGAATCTAATTTTTCAGCAATTCCACAAGGCATTTCTTGTAATAAACTTTTTTATGAAGAAACATTCCGTGTAAATCTGAACATCTGAGTTTTTACCCATGTACATTGTATTTGAACCGTGAAATCATAAGTTCCGACAAAAATGAACATATAACAACAATTTCATCTCATCAACCATATTATTTTTTTTGGGTTTTGTTGTTAAGGGTAATATGACCAAGAAAGAATAGAGACGAGTTTGACGAGACGAGACAATACACAATGATAGATTTTTTTATTTCTCTTTTGAAGTATTATTGTTCCATACCATGCAGAAGAACATAAAAATGCTTTACTTCCTTTTTTTCTCTTTTTCTGTCAATGCAGTAAGCTATTCTACCAGGAAAAAAGGCTTCTTTTCTCCTATTTCGTAGTTTTCTTATTATTATTTGATCGATACAACTTGTTTCGGGTATAGCCAGATGTGTTCACCCGTTTTTTTTCCTAGAAAAAAAATTATAGCTTGATAAAGATAGACACAGTTGGTTTTAGTTGGTTGTAGTCATGAATTTCTGAAGCATCCTTTCTTTTACACGCCTTTGCCATTTACTTTTGTCTCTATTTACCTTGTGGGCGACAAATAGAGGTGTCTGGTTGCCAATTTTTATCAAGATTCAAAACAAAAATGTCATATTTTTGTTTTTGCCATTGGAAGAACCAATGCAGTGAGCTTAACACAGTAAAAACAAAACAATATACCAAATGTATTTAACTGTCTCAAAAAATAATATGGCAAAAATATTTATGTATAATTGGCGGCTTTGACACTGCGTCACTGTCATTACAATATAACTGCAGTGCGGACAAAGTCCTTGAAAAAGAACAATAATTTAATGCGTAGGACCGACGGTAGAGAAACGTGTACTCAGACAAAACTCATCAATATTATCACTTTATTTATCATCCCCATCATAATAACATTGTCTTCTTGATCTCAACTGATCATCATAATCACAAATTTTTATGTGTCAAACATGTCATGAATAATTTGTGAATCATTTTACTTTGCTTCTACATTTATCTCACAGGTAGGTGATTCGGCGGCAGTAAACGATTATGACTATGATTTAATCAATATTCGATACATGTGTACTCAATTGCCAGTCAATCGATGATTCCGTTATGTTAATGATGATGGTGCTAGTGCATAATTTGGTGTCAATTTAACTTTTGGCTGAGGCTGAGTCATTTTATCCATGCTGTTTTTACAGACTCTCTTGAAAACATGCATGAACGCAAACGTTGTGCAGAGTTTTATGTTAATTACCATCTCCATCATAACCGTTAATAATAATAACTGTGTCGTATGTGTTAAAATTGATGGTAGGTAAGGTACTCTAAACGTAAAAAAATAAATATAATGAGTCACCCTTTAATACATAATATTTAACAATAGACGACTAAAATGAGAATGTAGCCATAATCATCTTCCACATAAAAACACAAGTGCAATAAGAGTTGATTCGTTTTCAGGCACACAAAATACAAAACAGATAATGATGCTGTGTTAAACTCATTATTTTTGGGTTTTTTTGAGATGTGCCTTACTTTCACTTTTCTTCCATGCCTCAATTGGTCATGGTCTTTTTCCCAGAGACATTCACTTTTATTCATTTTCAGAGATATTCAGGCAAAATGAGTTCGTTTAACATCTACATAATATTTTGTGTTTCTGCTTGTTGCTTCAGAAGAAATCTGTTTATGAAGAAAGGAGAATACAAAAAAAAGTTTAAATATTACATTTTTGTCTTTGTATTCATATTTTCTTACTATTCAGTCGCGACTTCATTTTATGTCTAAGAAAATACTAAAAAAAATTCCAAGATGCACTACTTCTTGATAAGTTGCTGATTGTATCTTGTATGCATATTCATATGACTTGATTTGCCTGGAAGCCTACACACTTAAGTTTTGCAGTTATGTCTTTATGTTGGTAGCTTTTGTTTCACAATCTTTTGGGTATTTAGGTGAATATATAGAGATATTAATCTAACCATGCAGTTGAATGCAGTGAATAGACATATTTTTACATAAAAGAAGTAAAAGTACCTAAAAAATCATTAAGCCCTCTACAATCAAACTCGTTCTTCCTTTTCTTGGCAAAAAGCTCTAAAAAATTTAAAATAAAAAAGATGAAAAATACAAATCTGAAAAGTTAAATTATAAATGTGGTACTTTTATGTACATGCATGCGAGCAAATAATAGTGAAAGAAATATAATAGAGATCTAGTAAGAAAAGAGAGTATTTGAGGGAGACAGCAACTTGTAAAATAGTGAGATAAGAAAAGGAAGGAAACAAGGAAGGAAGCGGAGACATCGACGAGTTTTGTATATTTTTTTGTTCGTCACAGGAAAATAGTTTACATTTTTCGCTATCTTACATATAAATATGATATTGATGATATGTTTTTGAAATGCCTTTGCACAAGTCTATTATTTATATATGAAAAACATGTGAGTGGTTCTCAAAAACGAATGCATTCAGAAGCAAGTATTGTCAGTAAGTCATCATCATCATCACATCTTGTCTCCCTCCACCCTCCAGCAATTCTACTCTAAACCTCAAATCGTGTACCTGACTTTTGACATGCCTTCATACCAAAAAAAAATACGAAGAAGACGAAGCCAACCAACCAAATACTTCTTTTTTCTTGTCTACTTTGAAAAACCTGTATTGTTGGGTTCGTACAAAAAAATGGTAGGTAAAGGCTATCTTTTTTTCCGTTTGTCTGCTCCGGCTTCTTCCACTTTTTACAATTCTTTCTCCCTCCAACTTTTTCTATACTCGGTTTTCTTTTTCTTTTATGTGCACCAATCGTCATCATCATCAGACTCACTATGTTCGTGTCACTCACAATCTTTTTTATAAGGCTATCTTTCTTCTATCTGTGTATTTTTTTCCACATACCAGCCATTATCAACTCAAGTGTAGTAGGAGGTGTAGGAGTGCTCTGGTTAAATCAGCTACGCACTTCAAAATGTCACGTATTCTGTCGACTCAAGTATTTGGTTAGCTGTATATGTTATGCTAGTTGGATTGGTAGTTGATGATAGCGTTGGTGAGACAATTTGACCACAAAATCCGATCCAGGTTCTCCATGTAACAGTGGTGCGGGTTGTTGAATTAAAGAGGATGATAATGGTAATGGTAAAATAAAATGTGAGTAGGAAGAAGAAAAGATAAGAAAAACAAGTGAAAGCACCAAAGAAATATATACAAGCAACGTTTGAATGAAATACTGTAATTTGACGAAGGAGAGAGAGAGAGAGTAGGTGAGATGATCATGGAAATGATGACCATGACGACAATTGTCATTTGTTACGGTTTAAGTAGCTGTTGGCTCAATGAATTGTTTCTCGACCGAAACTTCTCGTTGGTTTTATTATCCAGTAAAATACTGTTGACGTTGTTAAATTTAGAGCAAAAAAAATGTCTGTCTTTAGTCTGTATGTCTCTAGCGAGCTGGTAGTAGAGTATATAATGATGATATTGTTGGTGACATGCATGGTCATGAACGTGATGTGATATGTGCTTATATATTATGTTGGGTTGTTGCTTCACTTGTCTTAAAAATATAATATGTATGTATATGTTTGGATGTACACGTTCTCTGTTCAGTCAGACAATAGTCAATACGTCAATACTCCCTTTGTTCTTCTTTTTTTTGGGATAGGTAAATTGTGAAACGCAATGGGATATCTATCTATAAATACACAGTTATTGTTTTATCTCAGTGCTTACTACCGTATTCACTTTGTCTTTCATGCTGGTATGATGTTGATGATGAGGTTGAATATATATCTATTTTTTTTCGGTTTTCACTTAAGCATTTATAAAATATACACATACAAGTAGATAAAAAGTGAGTGAGTATATAATTATTAACGATCCAGGTCCATCTATGTACAAGTATATATTTATGTGCATATGTCTCTTTCCATTTGAAGTAACTTTTGTCTTTGTAAGGAATACTAGAGCTGAGCATATATTTTTTTTTGCTGCAAAGCGCAGAGGAGAAATAAGGCAAAGCAAATCATTTACATCACGTCGGGTCGTTCACTTTCTCTATGGTATGGTGTGCTGCGGGTTCTATGAGTTTCTTTAAGTGAAAGATACTGTAAGTCAAAGTAAAGTCACAAGACAAAGTAGACAGGTATATGCATCACTCAATTCGATGGTTTTAAGTAGGCAGGCATGTGTGTATATTTTTTGTGGTGGTGTGACGCATGAAATTGACAACGATTATGATGATGATGAGGGCATAAAGGTTTACTTTGTGTGTATTACACGTTGGATTTTTCTTGAATGAATGCGAACGAATGCACATGGGTTGAGTATCACGTAGTGTGTGTGTGTGGTAGTGGTGGGGTTGTAATATTACTGTATCAGTCAAATAGTATAATGAAGAAACAAGAGAATGAGTCTCTGGTCTGGTCAGTTTTGATAGTTATTTTTGGACAAGAGACAAGCAGGTAGGCAATCTGGGTAGAGAGAAAATAGAAAAAAAAATCTCAATGGTTGTGGGTTGGTCTAGGACAATATACTTGTGTAAAGAAGTTGATATATTAGTTTCATAAAAAAAGATAAATATTGCACTCGGAGGAGAGTCATGAAGTATTTCCGGTGTGCTCTTGACTCTGACTCATACTCACTTTCAAGTATTGTCACCAGAAGTTACCACCTACACCTACATAACTTTTCTCTATTATCACATCACATGACTTTTTCAGCACGTCGAGGAAAAATAATAAATAAATAAACTCCTCTCTTCCTTTTTTTCCTTTGTTCATTGTCTTTTATTGTCTTTGAGTAATGCTCTGGTTTTGTCACGGGTCCATCCATTCTCCTTCACGTACAGGTTTATAGTTTACAGATTGTGTAATAAGGGAACAAAGAAAAAAAATACAGGTTACACGGTATAGCGGATATGAGAAAAAAAGTAAATGAATGGACAATGGTAGATGACACCTAGTTGAAAGAGGAAAAAATTGAGAACAAAAATATTTGCGATGTTCATTATGACGAAAATCCAATAAACGGAAATTACATTCAAGAAGAAATTACACTACTACTCCGCAATTCCGCATTCCACTAACGAAGAGACAAGAAAACGATTAGGAGAAATCGCAAATCCAGAATTTATTACTCTGCTTATTAAAACATTTTTCCTCTCTAAATAAGAAGAACCAGCGAAATGACAAGGCTTAATGAATAAAAATTCCTGAGAAAACATTGTTAAAACAAGTATGACCATATGTTTTATACCTACTAGAAATCTCTGCTATCAAAAAAATGAATTGCGCTTCAGAGAATCCTGATGTAACAGCGACCTCCGTTGGAAAAGGAAAGGATTTTCATGTTTTTTCTTCTCGAGTACCCTTTGTCCGAAATTTTTTATGACATTTCTCCTCCCCCTAATCATTATCCTCATAATACTCATAAAATGAGAAATTGAATTACTGGTAAAAAAAATAGTTGTAGTTGTGTAGGCAGCCAGCCTTATTTAAGCGTAGTTATGACATTGCCAAGGCAATTTACAGCAGATTTTCCCCTTGGTGTTGTATATGTATCTATGTTTTTTTTTTCTTCCCTTTTTACAGTTATTGATCCCCTGAGAATAATTCAAGCTTCTGTTCATAACTCGGCACTGTGAAAAGAGAATTCAGAAGTACAGCTTTTTTCTCGCTTTCGATGGTATCATAATATAATCATCATCACTGCCCTTTGCTGTTAGCTTAGATTATTAAATTTCTGCTGTACACTAAACTTAAAACATGTTGGTTATTTAGCAGTG
>JAQIWN010003872.1:0-12219 GCA_034699025.1 Entomobrya cf. arborea Gr-Col-00668
CGACACGCTGTTGACTTGGACCAGCTTTCCAGAAACTCTATCATTATTTTATCCAGCGTTTCTTGTAACTTTGTCTTCTCCACTTTTAACTTTCTTACTTGTTTCCGTAATTTTGTGGTTTCAACAGCTTTCAGAGACTTGAAATTTTTCAACTTTTTCATCTCCTTCAAAAGCCGAGCCTCTACAGCAGATTTAGACAAAGCAGCATTCTCGAGCGGTTTGACGGCCTCCTTTTCGAACTCCCTTTCTTCGGCAGCAGTCTTTAACGCAGATATCTCTTGCTGAGCCTCTTGTAGCTGCGTTGCAAGTTGGTTGTTCAACTTTTTCTCATTATCCAGCGACATTTCAAGGTAAATACTGTAATTTCGTAACTTTTCTACATTCACGCTGATCTCGTCAGAAAGTTTTTCCCCGTAAGTGCTAACCTCACAAAATGACAGTCCATTCCTACTTTGTTGTTGTCCTTCAATAGAAGTGGGCACTTCCAAATTGTTCAGAGAAAAAGTCGGGGGCGGTTGCGTGTTAGCTGGGGACGGTGGTTGGAATTGGGCATTTGCTTCGGGTTGTTGTGATTGGTGGAAGGTAAATGAAGCCAACATTTCAGATTGATTAGGCTCATTTAGCCCGTAATTTTGACTTGACTGATTACTCATAATGCAAATAATAATAGTTCACTTTGAGTTTAATGGAATTATGAATAATTAGATTACTGGAAAGACTTGAATGGAAGATATTTGAAAGATGTATTATTTTGGATAGCACTGGATATTCACTTTCAACACGTTTGGCCGATGATGAAGAAATGATGGTTTTGAAGTGTTTTGTCTTTTCATTCAAGCTCTAAATTGAGGTCAGCTCATTTCGCAACAAATTTAAGATGAATTGACGTGAATGAAATTTGAGAATTGCATTCTTTTTTCATTTCACAAATGGTTTCGTAACATTTCAGGGTTGGCAACGAAAAATGTTTTTGTTTAGTACCTACGTTTATTGGAATTCGAGCTACACAAAGACCCATTGTCTTAAATAATTACCGTCAGAAAAAACAATTGTAATTGGACTGAAGAAGTAAGCCGTTATTTTCATGTATATTCAACTGATGGGGTCATCTGAGATCCTTAAGCCACTCAAGTTCACGGGGTCATGGACGGCCATTCCACCCACGCCAATTATGCTACCACTTGGAAATGTCTCAGTTGGGGCGACTGTGAAAGTAAGGCTAAACGCTAGCTCTACAATCAAGGTGGAATCGTATCGAAACATGAAGTTTATTGCAGCGGGGCTCTCTCCAATAAGGGCAAAGACTTTATGGGAAAATTTGGTAGCTATGATGGAAACCCGGAAAACGATTTAACTAGTCGTATGGGTACTGTGATACCACCGACCATAAAAAACATCAGAAATTTGAGTCTTCTTCATAATGTCTTTGGACTTTCTGGGATGATAACTGCGGAACTGAGTTTTTTCACTTATGAGGATGGCACAACTTGGGAGTCGTATGCTCATCCGGAAGTTGGACCTATTTTTGAGTACCCGGATACATCAACAATGCCGGAGGAAGTTAGGGCCATTTGTGGGGATAGCCGGGCATGAAATTATGAATATGTGGGATTTGATGGTGACTGATGGAACTGATTATTATTATCAATGTATTACCTGTAGGCATAATGTTGTACAAACTATATTTCATGAGACACTTCAACAGCAGTAACTTTACCGTCTTAGCTCCAGATTCAAGTAGGTTACTGTAAAAACATGATTTTTGGTGCTGATATTGTCGTTATTTCAGTAAAATCACAAGAAATGGTTTTAAAATTTACAGACTCGAATCCGATTGCTTTACGACTGGGTCCAGTATGTGGTCGTGCTGGTGGAGGACGCAGAAAGGAACGATTTGCCAATAACAAAATAGACATAAGTTTTACTTAACTTAACACATCGGTTATTACGTTGTTCGCGACATAGTTCCTTTTTTCCTGTGAAGAACCTTATGAAATGTCATACAAAATTTTGAAAATATATCTTAATTGTCTCGTATTAAATTAAATTAAATTTTATAGTACGGTCTCTAGATGTTTCGAATAAAAATGGCCAAAAACTGCAAGGTGGGTTTTAGTTTTTGTGTAATCACAGACATGCTTGAGACCAATTGTTGTTTTGCAGACCAATTGTTTTTAGCAGAAAATCAAATAACTGTAAAACAATGTCTTCAATCTTAAATTGACAACTGCACAATTCAACAATCTTTTTCTTTAATATTTACTTATTTAAATTACACTACACAACACTATTCATTAGATTCACTAAGCTTTTAGTACTGAATTTACGATTTAGTATTTAAAAATTCAGGTGTAGTCTATTCTAATTCTTCACTCTCAAAGTTGTCTTCGGGTGAAGAGATGAGTCTTCGTATTCCGCATTACGATATCCAACTGGATTCTGTACAAATACCAAAGCAGTTTCATTTTCATTTGTTACACTCTGTTCTTTGGAGTCATTAGCAAATTGACTTAACCCTAGTGCTATTGTTCGGCAGGCAAATTTTCGAAGAAATATGAAAAGTGGTGGTAAGAATTAGGAGGCAAAGCGTGATAATGTCTAGTTTTGAAGTCGTAGATTTTATTTCATTTTTCTGAATATAGGTTTCTTCACGTTGCTCTGCTAAAGTAACCTGTTCACCAGACAAAAAAATCCTTAATTTAAGGAACTTATTGTATGTGGATATTTAGTTCGGCTAGTTTGACAAGCTGTGTTATCAGATTAAGCTGCAATATCCAATTAAAGTCTGAATCTTCAAAAGATACAGATAAATCTGGAATGTCAAAAGCTGCAGAGTAAAACTGACTTAACACAAAAAGATCTTAATTTGTTCACATGGCAACACACCCAATTCAAGTCGAGTTGCCTGGAAAAAGCTTATGTTGGCTACCACGATTTAGGTTCTAACATAGCAATCGTGTTCCCCAATTTATACAATAATATTACTATCATTGTCATATTATTACATTACTGTTAATAAAAGCACACTTAACTTCTATGCAAACGTCAAGAATTGCATATTCTTTACTTAATAGAAAGGCGCTATGGAAGCACGGAAAAAAATCCGAAGACCAGTGGACATTTGTCTATAATGCTTGGGATCTATACATGCGTATATACGGATATGGACGGAGTGGAAGTATGGTAAAAAAGCATCGTAGAAATTAATAACCATTCAATTATAATATGTACAAATACATAGTGCTCATTTTCAGTATTTCTTTATTTTCTTTCAGTGTCCAAATAAATTGGGTACTCAAGTAAATTTTCTTTGTCTATTTATTTTTGATTTTGTATTCAACGAGTGGCGGCTCAAGTGAAAATAATACATTTGAGCACCACTGTTTGATGATGGAATGGATTTTGTAATTACCAATATTTTTCTGGAAAAAACTAGAGAATTCGTGCGATCATCTTTACTACTCAAGTCAGCTACGAACAGTAAAATAAGCAAGTTGTTTTGCTCAAAACAATGGAGCTTATCATGTACCACATCTCATCATTGTCGTATTAACTTTATCTTTTTTATCCTAAAACCGTTTCTTTTTCAAAAACCAAATAAAATCTTTTTTCAGTTATCAGCTCGTTGTATCTATATCTATTTCATACACGGGAAGCAAACTGGTAAAAGTAACGATTCAAAATCAACTGAATCAAATAGATTTGAACTTCTCTGGCTAGCTTGCTTGCATGCTTGCATAAAAATGATGAAAAATCTCGTCAATTTTTCTTATTGCCAAATTATCTTAATAATAACAAGTCAAAATAAAAGTATTTAAAATTTAAAAACTGAAACTTAACTGAACTAACTGAAAAACAGAAGTCCGTCCGCTTAATTTACGCCAGCATTTAATAATTTTTAATTAATTTAAATACTAGCATACAATATTTGGGTTTACGTTATAAACAAAGTATCTTCATTATCATTCAACAACATCATTCTTTAAGAGAGAAAGACATATTTTTAGCAACACTGAGCTTTTTGCATATATAATGCACGGCATTACTTATGCAAAAAGTTAATTTGAGTTTACAGGAGAACCATGCACTTTCATTGATTGAAGGCAAGAAATGCATTCCTGTGCTCATTGGTTGTACAAACATTTGTGATGTGCTTCTTGTATGACCAATCTTGGTTGATGTTGAGTGTTGTTAACTTATCATTTGTTGTTGTGTTTATACTAGACACGGAACTGAGCAGCTTGAAATGATTCATTTCGTATGGGGAGAAATGGGTGAGGAATGAAACTTGGTTTTGATGTATTCGCGTGTGCATTTTTCTCTTTGGCATACGGTTTTGCATAAGAATAAATGGCATGTTTTCCTTTGTGTTATAGAAAATTTTGTCGTGGCTCTTGTTGTTGTGTCATTTGTTGGGTACACAAGAACCGATGAAACAGATTTCCTGTGTGTAGAACGTTGTTGGACGTGGTTTGAAGTCGTGGTTTTTATTTTGTCCAACGATACCCAGTATCTATACCTGTATTCTGTAAAGAGTAATAAAGTGAAGAGTGTATTGAAGCAAAATATTTTGACAACTTCTTATTTCTAAATCATCACCAAATATTTTTTTACTTACGTTCAAGGATACTAGCTACCGTTGAGCAAGGTGATATAACAACAATTTTTTAATTTAAAATGTTTTCCAAATCAGAAACGCGGTAAGTTTTGCACGTTTTAGACAAAACAAAAAACACCTTTTCTGAATACACTTTGTACTCGGCAAATCAATTTAACATGCGATAAACACTAACTAGTTAGATAACTGATAAAATCTTCATTTTGGCTGTTTATTGACTCACTAAAAAAATTTTTTTTCTTTTATTGAGTAAACTTTTGCGTGGAAACCAACATCAGTCTACGGGGGCAATAATACAGCTTTTATTGTCAAGAAAAAAATATAATTGCAGTCATTACAAGATTAGGTGTTCTACCTAACTTTGCACTATACTTTGCATCACTATACGTTTCTATGGTGAACCCTGTTTTTATGATAAAGGAATCGGGGTTAAACAAAACGCAACACTTGGATATATACCTGACATTATCAGTAACATTAACAAAGCCGCTTACATCTGTTGGCAATATAAAATCCAGTTGAGAAAGGTAATAGGTATTTCTAGGCTATTTTATATATTAATAACTTTCACGTTCCCATTTCATTTATAATCCGTATTTGGGTCTAAAACCCAAATACACATTTTAGAGGACCCCGTCTGGATCACTCATTTCACACATTTCTCTTTACAGCACATTCCTTCAGAATGTGCTTACTAGCATTTAGTAAATACTTATATTCTTTTCCGTACGCATTCCTTCAGAATACGTACGCACATAAATGTAACCTAAATATAAATATATGATGATGATGACAATTTCGTGTTTATGATTTCAATAAATCGAGAGCTCACTTCTCTCCTGTCAATTGAGAAACATGCATGTCCACTGCGTTCTTTTCCTTTAATGCATATTTCAACAACATCAACTTACACGACAACCGCAGATTACTTCATAATAAATATGTACTGCTCATTGTACGCACGCAAGTTAATAAAAGAGTTTGGATACAGCCTAAGATATGCAACCTTACCTTCTGACATACAACACATGGGATAAATTTTGCAAAAAAATGACAAATACACTTAGAGAAAATACATGACATCACATCCGTGTAAAAAATTGGACTCCGTTCTCCTAAAGGGAAACTTCTTCATATTTACTGCGGCCCAAAAGCGTGGACCTACAGAGTCCATTTAATTCTTTTGGACGAAAATGATTATCCAGATTTTATTGATAAAAAATTGATGCAAAGTGATCATAATGTTTTGGCAATTACTTGCATAAATGAGTTCAAGTATTGTCATGAATACTTTTTAGACTGAATACTTAAAATGGTAAATTATTTTTTAAACCTAATGTAAAGTAATGGATTCAAAAAGGTCCTTACCGCCACGCAGTCCTCTTATGGAGCTTGAACATGGGCACGTGACTTTCCTGTGTTAAAGCTCCATAAGAGCACTGCGGGGCGGGAAGGACCTCTTTAAATCCGTTACTGTACTATTTCGTCATTTTTTTTATATGCCACATGATAATAACTTCATTCAGTGTTATAATGACAGTAACTTCTAAGTGTACGAATTTGAAAATTATTAACAGCTACCTATTAAAGTTAATTATGTTTACTATTTTTCATTGTTTTTGAAGTTTTTAATGCACAGTTACAAAATTTCTGTTATCTACAAATAATCTCATTCATTATCACTTGTGTCCCAATCATTCTCAAAAAGGCGATGGTTTATTTCGTCGATGTCAAAAAGGTTAGGAGCATGTTTATCTAACCCAGACAGTCTGTCAAGATCAAGCTCTTCAGCACGTGTCTCATCACTGATGTCAGAGGTGAGGTCTATGACTTAAGGCTCAATGCGAACAGACTTCAATCCCACTATTGTTTTTAGTTCATTTGTATGCGGCCCCGTAGCTAGGGTCATACCTGTTCCAGTGCGTCCACTAGCCTCCTGATAAACATTCAGTTCATTCTCTTGTCGTTCAAAAGCGTCACTAGTTTTCTGATTAAGTTCCTTCAGTGGATTATGTTGGTCAACGTCAAAAATGGAATTCACATGGGTGGTCAATCATAAACTGCTCTAACATAGGGTCAAATACATTTAATAACTTTTGAGTGATCTTGGGGAAATCTCAATAGTAGACTTTTCTTCATGAATTGGCACTGATAAGGTGGTGCTGTCGGGAAAGAAGAATAATATTGAAATAACCGATAGCATCAAACACGTATGTTACATTCGTCTTAAGATTATTTTGTGGTGAGCCCAATTTTTTTCAAGTAGACCTTCACATTTTTTGGTGCGGACCTTTTTGTAGAATTGAACTGGTAGGTAGATTGTCACCTCATCAGGGTGGATTTCCGCAAAATTATTGTATTCGATGTATTACCATTATCAACCATGGATGGCCAAAAGTGCCAAGTGTGGAGGGATATTTTCATGTAGTCTAACCTTATCGTCCTCTTCGAGAATGTTCGATGTTTCTAGTCCGCGTTGAGAGTCCTTTTGAACGCCTTTAACGGCATTTTTAGTCACAATTAATAATATCTTTTACCCAGCTTGCTACCGCTCCTTAAACCTTCTTGTATTCTTGTATCTGCACATGATGTGCAAAAGTTATAAATGGGTTTTCCCAAAATATTTACAATTTCCCTGTATCTTCGTTGTAAAAATAAAAGGGCGAATTACAAATTTTACAAGGGCGAATTTTAAGCACACAAAGTCTTGCATTAGGGCACATTTTGCCCTGATGTCTTATGACGCGTATTTAATAATTATCATCGGAGTTTTATTATGAAAAAGTGGGTGATGATAATGAGGTAAAAAGGCAAAAAACCAAGAGATTTAGCATCAGTCTCGTAGATATTATTAACAGAAACAGTGTGAACGGCAGTCCAAATCGGATTCTGTTATTATGGAAAATACAGAGATATAATATAAAATGATAAGAATATAACGTGTACGTGAGTGTATGTGTTGTTATGTGTATTGGTGGTGTGTGTAGTCTAGCAGCATTGTTTGTTGCTGGGAAGATAATATTTCTTCTCATTGTTGTTTTAACTATGTGTAGTGATTACTTACTGGTATGGTGCCGTTCGGTTATGAAAGGCGTCGTAATTCAACAAAAGACAAACTTCTAATAATAATAATCTAATAAAAAAATAATAATCATGATGTACTTCTCGATTTTCGAGATTCGATTTTATGATAGATGATAAATTGGATTGGATGCATTGGTCCGATAAATATAATTTATACGCGCCACAAACGACAAGGGGCCGTAACCCCCTAAGTGGATCGTACAGAGGCACTTTTTACTCGCCCTGATATAACCAAATCAATGAAAAAGAAAAAAGCTGAACTATAAATCATTCGTGAGAGTAGTTTCAGTGATCATTTAAAAATTTATTTTCAGCGATACTATATCTAATATCAGATTTGCTCCTTCATGACCTTACTCTTTGCCAATAATGAAGAGAATGCAGTTTTTACAGTAACCACAATATGTAAACTTATACATTTAAAGGACTTATACATGGACACAAATATGTTCAAGGTTCGGTAACAACTGATGACAAGTACAAATTTAAATTGTAAAGGCGTAAAAAACGTTTCGAATAAGCAAAAACTTAACTGATGAATTAATGTGCCAAACCTATTAACTTGCGACTTAATAACTACCGTCCGTCTGTTTTCACGATACCTCAAAAACCAAACAAGATATTCAAAATCTGTTTTCATCAATCCATGCCTAGGGGTAAAAGCTTGGATGAGTTTATTAGTCAGCACCGATCAGTTGAGCCAGGTCAAAGTTAGGTCAAAGGTCAAAAAACTCCAACATAACAACATGAGCTAAAATTTAGTATATAGGTGGCTCATATAAATAAACATCGTTTTACAAAGTTCCATTTGACCTTATCCATGAGTTCCATTTTAAAAAGGCTTCAAAGGTCACAACTTAAACATGATCTCGTGCCTAAATGGGCCAATGGGTTTAAAAAAAACTTGGTAGGAATATGTAACTAAAGAAGATAGAAAAACTGAAACTTTACTAATGAAGTACTTATTATTTTTCGAGATAATAAATTTTGACCCACCATTGCGACAAATCTCAAAATTTTCTTTTAACAAAGGTTTTCTATATCCTCTTTGTCAGGTTTATTTTAGTTCTCGTCAGTATAAACGTGGATAAAAGAAGAAGCATCTGCAACGGAGAGAACTCATCTTTCGAGACTGCTTCACTTCAACTTGCTCATTAGAATAATATGGAATGAAGGCATCTAGAAAGGACTGAAATGCAGCAATCAGAACACAAAAATTGTCACACAGAATGTCTGTGTATTTTTATCGTTGTAGCTTGGGATTTGGTTTGGATTGGAAAACCGCGTATGCATGCATTTAATATACAGACAGATGAATGCACAAAACACATATCTTAAAATACTAGTCTAGCTTCATTAGCTGTTTGGACCTGAATGCGGGGTTATATTTATTATATTTATTTACAGCTTATTTATTTTTACCGATTTCTGACAAGGAAGAATAAAGTGGTTTTTTTGGGTAGAAAATACTGAATAAACTATAATTGTTAAGCATAAAATTAAATAATTTGGTGTTTAACCTTTGTGGTGTGTGACGAAGAGACAATTTTTTAACTGACTGCACGTGCCCTCCTGCATGCACTTGTTTAAAAAATGGTTGCAAGGTAAGATTTCCTTTTTAAATTGGAAATATGGCACGTCAACTCAGGTTAATAAACAATGTGTCACAAACGCATGGTAAAATTTGACTGATTGCATTTTTTATTTTCCGTGTTATTTTGAAATCTAGGCTTAAAGGAAAAGCATCATGTGTCTTTTGTGGGGAAGTGCCTCCATTCCTTCCACACCACCTGTTACGCCATATTAAAGAGAAGCCATTTCACTGTCAACTCTGCAAAATGGAATTCACTCTAAATGGAGACAAGAAGAGACATGAACTTGTTCATGACCAAGAAAAGCGGTTATCTTGCGTAATTTGCAAAAAACGATTTCAACAAAAGAACGGCCTAACAATTCATATGAAAGTTCACTCCGATGTAAAATCCCATCGTTGTCCTCAGTGCAGCTACTCAACAAAACGGAAAGAAAACTTGACTCGGCATGTGAACTGTCACAATGGCCTAAAGAACTACGAATGTGGGCTTTGTGAAAAGAGGTTTGTCACTTCCTCTGATCGTCAGCGGCATCTTCTTACGCACACACTCGAGAAGGCATACAAGTGTCAAGTGTGTGGGAAGTGTTATGCAAGTTCACAAATGATGCAGGATCACCTGCGCAGTCTGCATTTGGGGGAGAGGGTCAACATCTGCACAAAATGCAACAAGGAATTTGGGTTTCAGGGGAGCCTCTCGAGTCACAAGAAAATCTGCGGCAAGAAACGTGACCAGTGATGCCCCTTTCCATTTTCTCTATTTTCTGGATCAATTTGTTCCTTATAGTTTGTCAGCAGTTATTTTGTGGTTGAAATTGATTTATAGTTTGTTCTATCAATTTATTATTCAATAAAAAGTTAAATGTAAACTTTAACATTTGTTGTGAGAATAATCTCTACTCAACACTAATGTATAATTGATACATTCATTTAATTTCTTCGCAACCCTGTTTGATGTGCAATTTTATGACAAGTCATTCTTACGATCTTCATAAAAAATATTTAGCAAATTAATCACTTGCCCCGTGGTCAATCACAAAACTCACTTGTCATATTTTTCTTTGACGTAACTATTTTTTATTTATCATACTTGTTATTGTTACAGTTACAGTTGTGATGGGACTGATAAACTTAAATGGGTAATTTATCATTAGTTAATTTAAGCTTTTTGGGCATAAATTGTATCTTCTGGTTTTTAAGTTTAAATTCAATTTTCATTTGAATCTTAACTAGCACAGTTACACAATAAGTTGTAATATTTGTTTTCAAAATAATATTTTTACCGTGATCAATTTTACATTTTATAATGGCGTAAATATTATTCTATAAATAAAAATCGTTCATACAAGTTACATTCAAGTTTGATATGAAGATCTCCAGAGATTTTAGATTTAGGATATTTATTTATCTAACTAAATAATCGTAAATAGTTTACCTTCGCCAGTAAACAGAATGAATTATGTAACTAACTTTTTCACTTTATTCAGCTAGATTTACAAATTGCTGATAATCCACTTTATTGTTGATAAGCTTTTCTTGTCCCAAAATTCCAATTTACTAAAAAATTTAAATTACACACTTAGTTTGTTGTACTATATAAAGTTTTAAACACTGAGTAGTCATTTTTATCATAAAAATAACCCTAATCTTTCATCAATTTTGAGTACAAGTTAAATATCACTTACATTTAGTCATTTAGTCTGAGACGCCCTTTCCTCTCGATTCCGCTCACAAATAACTCGACACGCTGTTGACTTGGACCAGCTTTCCAGAAACTCTATCATTATTTTATCCAGCGTTTCTTGTAACTTTGTCTTGTCCACTTTTAACTTTATTACTTGTTTCCGTAATTTTGTAGTTTCAACAGCTTTCAGACTCTTGAAACTCTTCAACTTTTTCATCTCCTTCAAAAGCCGAGCCTCTAAAGCAGATTTAGACAAAGTAGCATACTCGCGCGGTTTTACGGCCTCCTTTTCGAACTCCCTTTCTTCGGCAGCAGCCTTTAACGCAGATATCTGTTGCTGAGCCTCTTGTAGCTGCATTACAAGTTGGTTATTCAACTTTTTCTCATTACCCAGCGACATTTCAAGATTAAGGTTGTAATTTCGTAACTTTTCCAAATTGACTCTGATCTCGTCAGAAAGTTTTTCCCCGGAAGTGCTAACCTCACCACCAAATGACATTCCATTGCTTCTTTGTTGTTGTCCTTCAATAGAAGTGGCTACTTCCAAATTGCACAGAGAAAAATGCGGGGACGGTTGCGTGTTGGCTTGCGGCAGTGGTTGGAATTGGACATTTGCTTCGGGTTGTTGTGATTGGTGGAAGTTAAAGGAACCCAACATTTCAGATTGATTAGGCTCATTTAGCCCGTAATTTTGACCTGACTGATCACTCATAATGCAAATAAAAAGAGTTCACTTTGAGTTTAATGGAATTATGAATAATTAGATCACTGGGAAGACTTGGGTGAAAGATATTTGAAAGATGTATTATTTCGAATATCACTGGATATTCACTTTCAACACGTTTGGCTGATGATGAAGAAATGATGGTTTTGAAGTGTCATGTCGTATAATTCAACCTCTAAAATGAGGTCAGCTCATTTCCCAACGAATTTCAGAGGAATTGGCGTAAATGAAATTTGATAATTGTATTCTTCTTTCATTTCACAAATGGTTTCGTAACATTTCAGGGTTGACGACGAAAATGTTTTTGTTTAATGCGTACGTTTATTGGAATTCGAGCTACACAAAGACCCATTGTCTTAAATAATTACCGTCATAAACCAACAATTGCAATTGGTCTGAAGAAGTAAGCCGTTTTTTATGTACACATTGATTTTTATCGGGTTCAAATGGTAATTTTCTCGATCTCACAAAATCCAAATATTTTTAGCACACATTGTTACTAGGCCTTTGAAAGTTAT
>JAQIWN010003873.1:0-12218 GCA_034699025.1 Entomobrya cf. arborea Gr-Col-00668
ATGATTATAGAGGCAGATAAAAATGCAGGTTTATGTGTAGTTTATAAAGAAGAATACAAAAATGAAATACTCCGACAACTTAATGATTTATCAGTATACTTTCCCACTACCAAATCACATTTTGAAAGCTCAATGATAGAATTTCATGACAAATTAAAATGTTTTCAGAAAAGCGCAAATATTGCTTTTCCTCTCCACTCTTTAGTTCCCAAATACGACAAACCAGCTACATTTTACATCCTTCCCAAAGTTCACAAGCCATTTAAAACTTTCCCAAAGGGAAGACCAATCAGCTCGACGTTTAGTAAATCAAATAAGTACGTAAGTAAGCTTCTCGATTTTGTTTTAAAGCCATGTACAAACCAAATATCAGATTTAATAATTGATACACAGCATTTTTTACTCATGATTCAAGACATTAAATTAGATCCATGTAAAAAATATACATTAGTTACAGTAGACGTTGAAGCATTGTATCCCAGCTTACACCTATCTGATTGTATTAAACATTGTGTGAATTCGTATGTTAATTGTGATATTAAAAATTTAAACTTAAGTCCTAGTAATTTAATAAAATTGTTAAATTTAAGTCTTAAATACAATTATGTACAATTTGAGGATGAATGGTTTTATCAACATCGTGGTATTGAAATGGGTAATTCAGCAAGTGTAATGGTCGCCAATATAACAGTATACAATGAAATATATAGCATTTTTAATGAAATCCATGAAAGTGTATTCTATAAACGTTTCCTTGACGACATTTTTATGATAGTAGAGTCTGAAAGCATTGATGATATGAAGATATGGTTAGAATCTAAACTTAAACATAAATACTTAAAGTTTACTTTTGAGTTTAGTGAAACTAGTATTAATTTTCTAGATACGACTGTACACATTTCAAATGCAAAGTTAAGTTCTGATTTGTTTATGAAACCAATGTCAAGACATAAATTTTTACATGCCACTTCGAATCACCCCAAACATTTGAAAGAATCTTTGTTCTATTCACAGGGATTACGAATAATAAGAATATGTAGTGATTTATCAGTTCGTCATGAAAAGCTTTGTCATTTAATGGAAAAATTTAAAAATAGATGGTATGAAGACAAAAAGCTTTATGAAACATTTATAAAACTTATGTATACTAGTAGATATGATGCTTTGAAACCAAAAAAGAAAATTCTGATAGACTATTTATGCACTCACAACACAGAAATAGTTGAAAGGTATAGTTTGTCTACCGATTTATTTTTAGACAGACAAACAAACCACGAGTTCATTCATTTAGTATTCCCGTTCTATAACAATGTACACAAGTATTCTAGTACAATAAGAGAAGCTTTGGTAAAAAACTTGCAGTGTCATGCATCAGAGAGCTTTAAGAAATACATTGTAGACCTTAGCATACGTGTGGTATTCTCCAGAACCAGAAACTTGAAAGAACAGATCAAGTAGTACAAATCATTTTTACTTTAACTGACGACTGCACAACAGTGCAGAAAATTATTATTTTTACTGATTCACACATAATAATGTGAATTGGAAATCGGTGAGTTTTATTAATGGTGGCTATTACTCTATTTGTTTAATTATTTATTATTATTTATTAAGATTTTGATTTTGTATACCCATAAAACAATTTATTTTATTATCAAAATTGTAAAATATTTTTGTTCTTTTGCTTCTTATCTATTTATTTAGGCCTGATGAAGCTATTATTCAGCGAAACTAGTAGCCAATAAATTTCCTTATAATTTTAAGTTGGAAATGTAATTGTGTGGAGAGTTTTTATTTTTTATTTTTCATTTCACCACACATCCCTAAATAAACTCAAACCAAATAAAACAGCGAAAAGTATCTGCTACTAAGAATGTACGTGCTTTTCGAATTGTGACCATATATACTCAATATTTTTAAAACTGGTATTTTAAAACATTTGAAGTTAAACATGGTGGCTACTCAATCATTGATGATAATCGTTTAGCATTCTTTGCATATACCTCTGTGCATCAGTACAGTTTCTGTAATATCTAGTTGTATTGTAAGTGTCAAATTTTTTTCTGGGTGGAGTTCCTTCAAATTTCCACTATATTTGGCAGTGGCTGATGTGCTATGGAAAATAAGCCCTTTTATAGCTCGTTGGCATCATTTTAGTTTTAAAGTTATCGGTTATCAAAGTGTTACGACAAATACTATGCGCACCTTGGAGTCGTTGATGAGAACCATGCCAACAACAGAAAAAGTTTGTTTGGGCCCGAAATTCAAAGGATTTAAATTTACAGCATGGTAGTTTTTGTCAATTTATGTTTGAGTGGTGTCATGTCTTTACTGTCCATTAGCGGTTTTAATGCGAATATGTGTATTTATTTATGTAACAACAGACAAATTTGTTGTTTGCAGAACCATATTGTGCATGCAACGTAATCGTTACATTAGCTGTTTTGAATTATGATTTGATGATGATCAAATAGAATCAGCAAGCAAAACATTTGGAGCTTTTAAGGGCCGTAGACAATTTTTAATCACTCATTTACTTCCCATGTAAAAAAATATATTTCTTTGAGTGGCAATAACTTTAGACTTTGTGGAGAGATTCACTTGAGATTTGGGTTTATGGAAAATTCAGTTATCAACAAATAACTGCATAGCCTTGGTTTCCACAATTAGAAACCAGATTACAATAAAAATCGCCGATAAAAAAAATCGAATAATATCAATGAAAATCAGAGTGAAGCATACTGCATGTGCGGTGCATTTTTTTATGTGTGTATGTATTTCTGAGGTAGTTAACACGGGAAGGGCACACTTCAGGTGATTTAACATCGACTCTTAAATATATTTTATTGACTTGTGTAGAACATGTAAATTTTAATGTTATAGTATATACGTTTTTCCATCCGAAATTCAAGAAATCAAATAATTAATTGTTTAATACATATTTGCCTAAAGCAAAAGCAAAATATTAAAGCCATTGTTCAAATTCATTACGTGGCATGATTTTAATATAATTTGTTGTTAAATAGTGCCGCACAAAGCAAGGTCAGTTCAGCCATCGAAACTAATGACAAACAGAGTTATACCTAAAGCGAGCATCTGAAAATTAAATAAAAAACATCAAATTTGCACTTCAAATTTTTAAATTTATTTTTAGTATAAATATTATTGAACCTGTGCTGTAAAACTGTAGTTCAATTTGTATACACCAGTAATACCGATTCCGACACTGCATGAATCTAGCTGGCTAAGCATTCTTTGAAGGCCATCTTTCTCGTCTTCAGTTTTAAATCTGCTCCAATTCTGTTTTTCCATTAGCCAATCCTTGAACTCGTTCATCTCGAATTAAAGCCGTAAAATTTTTTTAAACTTAATTTAACAGATACCATTATAAAAATTGCACTCATGTTTTTAAACTTACCTTGCAGTAGACGTCACCAGAAAAGTACAAAAGTAAAACCCAATTAATCAACGGAATTACCGAGCGTACATAACTTTCCAAATCTTTATTTTGGTTCCTCACAATTTCAATAAAAGCATCACGTGTCGAAAAGTAGAACGCCCATATAAAACATTTCATTCCAAAATTGGAATTTATCAGTTTAGAAACATTTATTAATTTATCAAACAAACGACAAATTTCCAAAGCCTGCCTTTTCTTCCCTTCTAAACTATACCACTGAAGCACTCTTTCAAATTTGTTTACCATAAATGTAAACGTTAGTGGAATCACGCCACCAATTAGTGTATCAAAGCTAAACCACATAAGGCTAGAAATTATTTCTAGCCAAATTTTATAAATTCCAAAAAAATAATCTGAAGTCGTTTACATACTATTTGCTGAAATATTCATATCGTATTGACTTCTAAATGTTCGAACAAACTCTTTGTAATATTTGTGAGAAAATGTTTCAGACGTTTTATACTCTGGAATGAATTTGTTGACCAACCACATTACTTGCATTCCTATTCTTGTAAAACATATTATTACAATCACCCTAAAATAAAATTTGTAGTTGACAAAAAAATTATCCATTTTTATCGGGTATTGTTCTAGTACAAGACTAGTGTTCGAAATGCAGTTTAGCATCAATGTCAATAACTTTTTACGAAAAAACAGTGTTCTAAACAAAAAAACATAATTAATCTAAATTAGCAGTTTGTAAAATAGGTCCAAATAAGCTTTTGCGTTTGGCTTTTCAGTAGCAAAATACTCTCGAACTTCGGATACAGCAAAATTAACTTCGTTAACAAAAAATGGTATCCATACTTGAATAAGACATCTGACCTGCGAATCAAGTAAATTTAACAATGGAAATTTATGAGTTTGGTTTAACAAAAAAATATGAATCAAACATACCATACATAGCCATGATGTCTTTAAATGCCATTCACCTTGATCTGCACGAAACTCACATTTGAATGGCGTAAGACCAATATAGAATAGAAAATTTATTGATAGTCTCCACATAAGTAACACATTTGATGACAATTTAGTCTCGGGAAATTTTTGAGTTTTTGCGATTCTAATATTTTGTATGAAATTCATATTTGATTAAAGAATTTGCGTAGTTATTCAGCTGTAAATTAATTTTCTATTTACTGATATGAACTGTAAAGGAGTTATAACGTATTTATATTCCGTAGCGGATTCTTAATATTACGACAAAGTTGATATCGCACTTGATTACACTACTATAAAGTTTATTGAATATGACACTTTCAGGTCTTACGATGCAAGTCTGGGGATGGCTAATCACGGATTCGAATGAAAAGTGTGTTTTCGAGGACAGCTTTGCATGCATATCGAGAAAAATGTACCTTTTTCCCGAATGCGCATGTTTGCAGAAGTTTTGTTACTGTCATCTAGTTATTTTCAAGCAAACACCATACATTTGTTCAAATTAGTTTAGGCAAACCAAACTTGAAAAATATACAAAAGATAAAATAAATATTTATTCTACTGACGAGCTTAATTGATTAAAAGGTATCGGTTCCAGAACGATCAATCTATTTGGAAAGAAACCTGTTTAAAAAAAATATATTTAAATTTTTTAACAACTCGTCAGTATCAAGGAAAAAAAGGCAAGAACAGAATGAACTCAATCTAGAAACACCCTGCCAAACACATAGATGGTAGTGTATAAGTTTTAGAATAGCTGTCACTTTGAACGACAGACAAGAAAAGCTAAAGACAAATTAAGAACAGATAAAACTTACTTGTATAGCCAGCTTTAGCAAATTTTCCACATACACAGGCATTAGAAGAAATTATTTACATGATCGATTTCAGTTCAATTTTAAGACCACAATTAACCAAATGGGTTTTTAAACACCCTGACTAATCAGGAAAATTAACTTGATTTAAGATATTAAAAGAACTGAAAGCAAACTAAAAAATTAAAATTTGAAATTGGATAAGATAACCATTTTAATAGATTTAATACCTGTCTCACAATTTGAAAATTCATTACTGTTTTGGAGATAAGTAGGATTTTGAGAAAATTAAAAATTTTAAAGTCTCTGGTACTTGCTTAAGTGGGGCAGTTTTGGCAATCAAAATATCTTCTTGGATGTAATTTAAAATGTAAAGTTCAAATATAATTGTTTTAAGTCACTTAAGTTCACACATTTTGAATAATTCAGTTTTGCCGCCTTAACTTTTTTAAATTTCAAAAAAAAACTAAAAAACGTCATGTTTGTATTGTTATTTTCTACCGCTATGCCAATTTTTAGATCTCTAGCTCAAAATCTGTGGTCTCCAGCCAGGACAACGTGGTTATTTTTAAATTTGTCATTTTCTGCCACTAGAGAGCTTTTCAAGCGCTCAAATTTTGCAACGTATGACCTTTCAAGGTCCTAATTCAGCATAAAACATTTGGGGTCAAACGGCGACAACTTTGAAATCAGTCGCACATTTCATATATTCTTTCTCAATTTCTGCTTACTAACTTGCGACTTTAGCAAGTTATACAGCATGCTCTGTCAGTCTGCCTGTACGCTCGATAACTCAAAAAGTGAACAAGATTTTCTAAATCTGATTTCACCAATCGATAGACAAGGGTCGTTGGATAAGTTTATTGGTCAACCAAATCAGTAGACCCATTTCAAAGTTAGACGTCCGACTTTATATATCATAATTGTAAATCTAGTGGGATCACACCAATGATTAGTGCATCAAAGCTTAACCACATTATACGTGAAAAAATATAATTCAAACTTCATACTCTATATTAAAATAATTGAATGCTGTGTATGTATTATTTGCTAAAACATTCATACCATAGTGATTTCTAACTGGCCCAACAAACTCTTCGTAAAATCGTTCAGAAAATGTTTCCCAAATTTCATTTTCCGAGTGGGATTTTTTTGACGAATCATATTATTACAAACAAACACACTTAATGACATTTTAGTTTCATTAATTTGTTGAGTTTTTACAAATATGGAATTATTTAATGGAACGTCAGTGTGTCTAAACTTGCATATGTTCCTTGAATGTAGTTGGTTTTACAAGTAATTCAAATCAATAATACTCACGTTGGGCCTTTATGTCATTTTATTCAATTGCTTTTAGCCTGCCAACTTAATATAATAACGGATGTTGACCATCGATTATTTTTCAAACCTTCTTCAACTATATTTCCGCAGCTCTATTGTAAAAATTAAATATTTGATACCACCTCACGACACAACTGGCGGATAAATTAACTAGCCTTTGCTATATTCAATTACAATTTCTGTGTGAAAAATATGTTCATTTTCTATCACATAAGTTTATCCAGAATATTATCAGTTTAAACATGCAAAACAGAATTATGATCAGGACTCAAATGAAAATTTCACTGACCTTTTTAAAACTAGCATTTACATTTTTGCATACATTAGAAATAAAATTATAAAAACTATTATATTTAAGTTATTTAAATAGCAATTCGAATGCAGAATAAATTTTGTCCTCAAAAACTTCATACCGTAAATACATTTAAGTCAACTTTAAAATGTAAATAAATGCTTGCCCACTTTTAGTCGAATATATTTGTTTTTTTCACGATTTATTGTAAGAGATTATTTTTGAAATTAAATGCATATCAACATTGTCAAACATGAGTTAAAATATTAAAATATCAGTTACAGTTACATATAATTTTCCTATTACATCGTGACGTTATTACGAATTACGTCAAAGTCACGTAATACTATGCAAAGCTTTAAGTTGTTTTCATTTGTTTTCTGTTTTTACCCAAGCAAATTATTTTGCTGTACATTTAAATGTTTTGGACTGAAAATAGCACCTGGTGTTTTGTAATGTTTTTCGTAAGTTGTTTTCTAGACAAACTACTATTCATCGCCCAATGTTTCCTGCTTATAATTTTGTTTCTGCAAAACTTAAACATTTAACTATATTTTATAACACTTAAAATCATTTTCTTACATAACGTCAAATAATTATGACTTTAGTCAAAAACATGTTTTGGGAAGCTTTTAACTTGAATAATCTTATAAACAGTCTAACTGCTTACATTTAAGTTTACATCATAGTAGGAATAAGGCTGGTAAACAAGTTTAAAGCAAAACCTGAAAATTTGAATAACGGGTACATTTTTTCGGAAGAACACACTCCTAAACAACTAGGGCTCGAAACAGTTTTAAAATTCACTTACAGACACCTAATATTTTAAAAAACAAAAAGGTTACAAACACAAATAACAAAAAAAATAATAAACAGTTCAAATTTCATAACCTAACTTCAAAATTTAAGCAACCTGCAAGCCACTGGAAAGTTATACATTTCAAACAATGCCCCATCAAAATAATAATCTACCAGGTTTCCTTCGTTTTCACCTCTACCTACTAAATCATATTCCCGGCAAGTTCATTTTGTTTCAAACAGCAACAACCCCAAATAATATTTTAAGCTTAAGCCCTAAATTTCCACGCACTAAGAAAAGGCTAAAACTTGCACTCAATCTTCACGTAATTATCCGTCTAGTACAATTCCTATTCATCTTTCAAAACCTTAAAACCAACTCTTTTAAAATAACCGGTGACAAAGTTGTTCAAATATATTTCTGGTCAATGATCGTGTCTTGCTATTTCGTAACAATTTCCCTTGCTATTGAAAAATCTCCGCATATTGTAAACATTCTTAATACACACTATAAACTCCCCGTTGTACATTCATCACCCTTCGTAAAGCTAATATTTTATATTACCCCAATATTAGCTTTACTCGTAGCAATCTTGTACTCACTCATGGTAATCTTCATAGGCATTGATCCCATCACCTTAAATGTGGCATCCATGCTAAAGAATTTTCCCCTATTAAATCACACCCTACGATATCTAATGCTAGCATTTGAAATCTGGAACTTTACAACTGCAAGCACCTTAGGAACTTTACTCTGGTACGAAGGCATGTTTTGTAGCTACATTGCTCTTTACGAAATTACAAAAGATATCCACCAAAAACACTATAAATTTTATCTAGAAACTAGCCCCATAATATTATCAAATTTAATATTACCATATCGCAACCTACAAATATATACATCCCGAGTAAACGACTGCTACCAAGAAACCTTTGCCTTACGTTTCAAACCCATACTTATGTCCTCGAGTGTTATCTTGGCAACAATTGTACTCAATCGAAACTTAAGATCTACAACTTCATCCATTGGAATATATTTATGCATATACAGTGTAGTTAACTGTTATATATTTATGGCAATCGGCTATTATTTTCCGGGGCGAGTAAACGAACTTAGCAAAAGAATACTAGCACTATATAAAATATTTGGAGGAATGACGACTTCAAATTATTTCGAATCCAAGAAAGTTTTAAAAGAATATAACAAAACTATTCAAGCATGCAGACAAGTCAGGGTTCAAATTGGTGTCGTAAACTTTTACGAAAAATTAACTGCTTTAAACATTATCGACTTTTTAATGGATCAAACAATTAACACAATTTTATTATTTTAATCAACTAACTCTCCATTATAATTTTTACTTTTTACAATTCTCATTATCAAAAAATTCGTTATTAAATTTAATGTTAAATAAAAAATGCTCGATAAAATATTTTAAAAAATTAATACGTTTCATATTAAACAAAATTACTCCGTTGCCCCGACTTTCTTAACCTCTCCAGCAACATAAAACTTCGATCTCCTCACCCTCCTCGGCCCTTTCCCCCTGACAATACTCTAAACTCAAATTCGTCTTTAAATGCTTAGGGCAACCTTTCTAAAAAAATAAAGTAAAAACTTAAATTATTACTCTATTTTAAAATATTTACAAGACAATTAAGTTCTTTGAAATTAAGCAAACCTTTGAGTTGACTCGTCTTGTTTGGCCTCTGATGGAATAAAGTATTAACCTGACTCCTCCTCATCCACTTCCTTGTCATTACTCTAATTTTCTTCGCATTTTAGGGTTATCATAATCATCTTCTTCGGCTATAACCTGAATTTTTCCTCCCTGGCCTATCAGGATGTGAGCTTGGATAGCCTTCGTCGTAGTCCTGACATTTATTCATTGTCTGACCTTGACAGTTAACATTATGGATTTTAAGTATGTGGCTTCTTAAGCCAAAATAATTAGAAAAGTAATTTTGACAAAATGTACATAAAAACTACTTGTTTTACAGACTTTTCCAGGTATTGGAGAAGCCAATATTAAATGATTTTTGTAAAGTGCCAATAGAGCCTGAAATATTACAGAAGATTGTTCCTGCAAGTTGCTCGATATGGAAATCGAGCGTCTAGTCAATTTGGAAATTTCGTGACAAAAAATATGCAATATAATGTATTCCATTTCATGTTGTGATGAATTTATACAAATCCTTATAAATTATATTTGATATATCTAAACCACAAAATAACAATGAAATTAGACAATTTTGTCAAAAAAACTGGAGCAACGTTGAAGCTAAGAATGACAAATCTAACCGTTTTCGTTGGTTCGTTGTAAATATTAAAAATATTTCTGTGGTTGCAGTGATTTTTGTGAAAAAAATTCACCTGAAAAGCATGTAGCATAAAACAAGCTATCCAAATTGGTATTTTATTTTATTTTTCTAAGGTAAAATAAGACATTCGACACTCTGGTAAGGTTTACATTTATTTACATTTATCTATTTAGCTAAATTTTAAGTATATTTTAAGAATATTTCATAATTTGAACTAACTGACATTTTTTTTAATTGTGTTAATTTAACAGTTGCCTGACAAAACAATTTAATATGCGAAACTAGTTGCAAATAACGAGTGAATTTTTTGATAAGTTAAACAGTACCTGCCTTTTGGTGAGTTATTAAAGTTAAATAATTTCTACACGTACTTGTTATGCTTCAGTAAATTATTATGAACTTATATTCATAGAAATCAGCAGGAAATAGACTATAAATAAGTTCAGCGTTTGCTACACAAATTGGGGTTTTTATCTTTCCGTCGTGCGAGGTAAATAATTTCACTGATAGTTTTATTATGCATTTAATATTGCATGGCCTTTAGAACATTTTCCACGATCTTTATTCAACCTTGAGTTAAAACTATCTTATCGTTAGTAATCGACCCATGTAATTGTTACTCAATTTGGGCAGGCATAATGAAAAACTTGACAATCAATCACTAATGAACGGTAAACTCGATGAATACTGTTGATTCATTCGTTTATTGGTTAAGTATTGTCGGAAATTAAGCAGTTTTTTTGTAAAAATGACGAAGTTTTATATCGCCCCTAAAAACGCCCACTTTCCTGTCAGAGTTTTATGCCAGTTGTTCGTATCACAGGACCAAGAGAAAAATGATTAAACACAGCTAACAGTTGTTAGTTTTAACAAATAACAGTATTTTATCTACAAGAAAAAATCACCTCCAAATAATCATTTTATTTTCTCCAATTAATCACCAAAATGTTGCTTTAGTAGCAAAAGAGACCTTGCGCTTGCTTGAACGTTGAGAGAGTAGTGTTGTGTTGTTTGTGCTGGTATGGTTGTGAAGAGCTTTAAGTGAAGAGCAGCTCTTCACTTAAAGCTGGTTTTTACACAAGTTGGAATGCTGCTGCATAGAAGCAAAAAGTAAAAATGCTTCATCCTCGTGGCAAGTTGAGTCATCACTCATCCGCCCGCAGAAGTTCAGCATGAAAATATATGGGGAAATCTGGGATTTTGTGACAATTATATTGCCTTTAAAGTTATCAACTTCAACACAACTGAATAAATTGTCAATTTTCAGGCCTACATGAATGGTATTTCATACTTTCGGTTTTAATTGTTCAAGTATTTCTTTGAGTTTGAATGCAGTAATACCGTACTATTTAATTGCATCCAATTGTATTTTTATTTAATTTGTGCTTTAATTATAAAGTATTAAAATTGCTCCTGACACCACTAATGACAGTAAAAATTCTACCTTAGCTTTGGATAAAGTGGAAGATCCATCTGTTTTACTTCCGTTGCTTAAAGGGAGGCATCCAATGTCATGCACGGTAAGTTGAATAAATTCAGTAAAGCCTCCAAAATATTTCTTCACTTTTCGCTGAAGTGTATATCCTAGAATAATATCAAGATTTACAACCAAGTAATCCTGTGTTTAAACTGTGGTTAGAAGGAAGAGTTAAAGTTTTACACGATTGGAAAGGAAATAAATTTGGACAATTTGCTTCTCCCGGCGGCTTGATTTCAAAGCTGATGCAGTGACTTATGCGGTTTTTATTAAGAAATTGATTTTAGACAAGTAACAAACACAAAGTGGTTTAGTTAAGAGAGTTGAGATTATGGAATGAACTGCATAATAAAATAAGTACAATCAGGTTATAAATCTGATAAATTTAAATTACTGTTGAAGAACTTGTTTAAATAATTTCTATACCAATGTAATGTTCTATTTTTTTCTTGACGTTATGTAATTTTGTCTCCTATCAATTAAATGTGACATGGAAATCTTAGGTTTTACAGTTACTACTCTATGCTGTGGTGTGCTGTAGACCTTCGATATTTGGACTAATTGTTGATTTTTATAATGTATCAATCATAATGTTATTTTGATAATAATGCAAAGTTGGAATAAATTATATTCAAGTCATATTAAACATAATAGTTAGTTAGTTAGTAAGTTCCCTCAAAGGGATTTTATTTGCCGATTTTAGGGAGCAAGGCTCGCGCGCCATTAATTTGAAGTTCCTAATCCATATTACATAAGTTAATAAAATATATA
>JAQIWN010003874.1:0-12216 GCA_034699025.1 Entomobrya cf. arborea Gr-Col-00668
TATCTAAACTTTGTTGCATTTGTTTGTTTTGTTCAGTCAATGCATCTAATTTTGAAATAACCAGGTTCATTGGCACATCACTGGTGTTAATCTTCTTCTTTTTTGATGGAGTTTGTGGTATATTTTCGGAGTCTGATTCAGTCAAGGTTTGTCCTTTACGTTTTCCACCCATGGTTATATGTAAAGTATGTAGAGAATATATGTCTTGTATATTAGTATGTAAAATTCTGGCTAGTTGGCTTGTGTTTTCTGGAGAGTAACTTTTTTGTACGTGTGGTCGTCTTGAAGGACAGAAGAAGTATGAATGTACTTCAATAAATAGTTAAAACGAACGGATTTTTTTTCATACGAACTGATTCATTTCCCTTTGGGTTTACAATACAAAACTTGTGTTCCCTCTAATCAGGAGATTTACTAAAAAAAGGATACATATGCATCTAGTTCGTTACGTACTTAACTTTGTTGTGTGGGTGTGTAATTTTGTTAATTAAAGGTTTGGAGATCCGGCATCTCATTGTGAGCAACACAGACCTTGCCGTGGTGGAGGAGTCATCATTGACAGCTCTATGGAACAAACTAGAGCTGCTTGATTTGCCACAGAATCGAATCACAACGATTCCCACCCAGGCACTCAAACACCTGAAAGAAACCAGGCTCCTCACACTCAACCACAACAACATCACTAACATCGGACCTAAAGCTTTTGAAGGAATGAAATCACTGGTGCGACTGTACCTTTACGATAATAGGATTGCAAGGATTGACCCACAGGCTTTTGTGGGGCTTGATAGGTGAGTGCATTCCATTTCAAGCCAATTCTAACACCAGACCAAAAACAGAGATTTTGTTTATACTCTCTCCGTTTTTAATACACTTCATGTTCATTTTGGTTCATTATAGTTGAGTTTTTTTTGTGCAGTATCCATTAACATGACAAAAATAAGTTTACTTTATGTATGTATTTTCATTACATCATGAAGCACTATGAACATTACTGTACGGCTAATTAAGTTTGCACAATTTATCCACGATCTCTTTTAGTGTACAGCATAAAAACATAAACTCATTTGTACACACACATTCAATGTACATTCTGAATTACTAATGCAAATGATTATTTTATTTGGTTGGGCAAACATGAACAAACAACTAAACAGCCTCATGTTTCTCAATCTCGGAGGTAATCGGTTGACAACAGTACCAACAGCGGCGATAAACAAGTTGACCAGCCTTACAAATATGGATCTTCAAGAGAACCAGATCCATACTATTACTGAGAAAGATTTTAACGGTTTGAAAAACCTGGACTCTTTAAAGCTAGCACATAACTTTATTCATGAGCTCGGCCCCTTTGTTTTCAACCAGTTGACCAAAGTGACCCAATTGGACCTAGAGGGAAATCGGATTGTCAAACTGGACAAATCTGCTTTCAGGGGTATTGAAGGTGGGGAAAATTACGAGTTTAAAAAATATATTGTTGTACTTTATCGAATATTTGCCAGCTAACTATAATTCGTTCCAATTTATTTTTTTAAAAACTTTGCAGAAAGTTTGAAGTGGCTGAAAATGGCGAACAACAGTATTCGGGAAATTCCTACTGAAGCACTCCGAAATATGCACAAACTTCAAGAGTTTGACTTTAAGAAGAACAACATCTCTGTAATCAAGGAGGACGCTTTTGACATTTTCGGGAAAACTGTCAAATTTGTTTACCTACAAAACAACCAGTAAGTCAATTCAAGCCTTTCAAGAATCATGTGCAGTGTTTGTTTTTGAAATTTAATATTAAAGAAAAGTAGCTAATTAAGAAATTCTCCAAGTGCATCTGACTTGCCATCAAACAAACTCTCTCTCTCTCTCAAATGAGTCATTGGATGATAGAATGTAAGATGATAGCCAAAAGACCATTAATGTCTTACGTGGGCGCTAAAAAGCCCTGTAAGCCTTACTATAGAATTCAGTGGCATTAATATTAAATCATTCAGTTCCCCATTACCCGCTTACTACGCAATCTTTTTTTAAGGGCAAGACTTTGTAGTTTGTACACAAAATGATCTTTCTACAACAACAACTTGAAACACATTTAAAACGAGTAATGACAAAAAATATGATTTTGCTGATGGTAGCGGTGTTCTGTTAAGAGCTGTGTGTATTTTTAGTAATGTAAATAATGTTAAGATACCTATATAAATTCTAAACTGACTCTTAGAGAGAGAAAAAAAAGTAGGTAAAGTGAGAGCAGAACGGAAACACTATTGCCTCCTCGCCTCCTTTCCTCCATCGTTCTAAAGAAGACGAACATAAAAACGAAATAGTTTATGACGAAGACGACACAAGTACCACGCGATGCCTTTTGCTTCAGTCACAATGTTTGAACAATCTTCTCAGTAAATTGCATTTAGTGCCGTCATAGCAAGAGTAGAAAAAGAGACCACTTACTTTTTTTTGGAAGTTGAATAGTGCACATAGAAGGATTACGTGGTGTGCATACACTTAATATGTAGTTGTAAGTAGTATTTTCATTTCTCGTCGTTAGACGTTAACTTTTTTCCCTTGCTTTTTACTTGGACTACACCAAGTAACACTGAAGAAAGTAACAAATATTCTCATTGTACGCACATTACAATAACTGGATAACATTTTTGAGTTCATGTCTATACTTCAAAACTGTTGTATTACATGCATGAGTCAGTTGCAAAAAAAAATAGAAATAAAATTGCTAGAAAAAAAGACGGCGACACCGTCCATTCAAGCGTAACAAAAACGACAGAGTGAAATATAAAAGAAAGTAAAAGATGAGATGATATAATACGCTTGTTACATTAGCTCAAAATTGACAAAAAAAAAGTGCTGAGATGATGATGATAATGCGGGGGGAAATGGGAATAGAAAGGATATTTTTATGCAGAGGAGTTGTTGTTGATGCGGTGATATGCTGACGGTGTGTTACGCACACTTAAAAATTTGTTGGAAACACTGTTTTTTTATCAATTATGTGCACGGAAATGGGGATACATTTTATAATGGCTCAAATTTACTAGCTTTTTTTAGAAAAAAAGAGAGATACAAAGAGAGGTAGGTGAAAAACAATTCACGCGGAAAAAATGTGCTTAGAAAATGACGTCGGAGGTAAAAGAAAAAGCAAGAGAAAGTGTCGGAAAGGAAGTAAAAATGGTGGTGATGATAAAGCAAAAAGCCTGTGTACAATTTTTTTTTTTTTTTTGACCTTTTTCTTTTTAGTATCAGCTCACTTCCGCTTACAGTCTTCGGAGAGATGCACTCTTTAGATCATATTTTCTTGGGAAATAACAGACTCGAGCATTTGATGAGGGATGTATTCCAGCCCATCATTGACAACGTTCAGATTATCGATGTTCAAGGTAAGAGGAAAAGAATGAAAATGGAAATGTATATGTTTTCATGTGAACTATTTTTGTGGGTGGTGGAGAGAAAAAAAATACTTTTATTATTTTTTTGTGATATTACCTTACCTACTTCAATCACCTGAAGTTGGAAGTATACCACAAACCTGTCTTAAATGGTTTGGGTTAGTATTTTTTATGTCAGTTGTGTGTGAACGGTTAGTTCAGTAAAATGGAACGGTTTTGTGTAAAATGCTTAGTCTCCCATCTTTCTTTTTTTAGCTATCTGCTTGTCTAATAGAGAGCAAGACAAAAAAAGCAGTTTCCGCAGAGCTCTTTAGTAAAAAAAGAGGACTCAATTTCCATTCTCCTTTCTCATATTTCTTCTTCTAAAGCAGTAGCACAGCAGAAGTAGAAAAACGAAGATGAAGAAAAGTACTCATTAAAGTTCACTTGGGATAGCTTCATTACTCCCACTAATGTTTTCCACCCATTTCACTCTCTCTCTCTCTCTTCATGATCCCTTCATTATTTAGTAAAATAGAGAGAACGAGATTACTTTTTTAAAAGAAAATTGTTTTTTTTTTCTTCTTCTTTCACTATCCTTTACTTGGTCTTCTTCCCTCCTTGCTCTTATTTTTAAGTACAAGAAATATCCATTCTTTTTTCTCTCTGTGCATGTCTTTTTTCATATTTTTTTCCAACTGGCAGGTAACCAAGTTATTTCTTTGTAAAATTCTTGCTACAGCATTCAATTCTCTTATGACACCAAACCCTCCCGGCAATTTATCATTTTTATAATATTTTTCTTCTTGTCTACTTATACTTTTTGCGAAGCCATTAGTTCTGTATTTTTTTTCTCTGAGAGGATAAATGCATGCATGCATAATATATTTTGTGCTGATTTAGTTTCTTTGCCAACTGCAATTTCTCATGAATGGATAAAAGTGGGCATAAAAATATGTGAAGATAATTTGCCTTGACTACTAAAAATTTATGCAAACAATATAATAACAAGAAAGTAAGTGTGTTTTCATTTTGTTGTTTTTATCAACTTTTTCTTTTTTAAAAGGAAATCCACTAATCTGCGACTGTGAACTGTTGTGGTACAAGCAGTGGTTGGCAAAGAAAGTGACAACCCATGAAGCTGCCAGAGAAATAGCGCTAAAAACACACTGCTGGACGAGAAAGCCAAACCATGAGTACAGCATTGTCAAAGTAAGTAATAAAATAAAATAATACACAAAACATGAATGTTAACTGTATTCATATTCATATATGTACAGTAACGATTATACATTTATGCCTGCGTTACTTTTCTAACGAAAATGGGGATAAATTCAAATAAAAAATTCAAACAGGAAGTCAGAGTAAAATAAAAATGTGCTTTGATTGCATGGAAATATAATTTCCGCTAAAAATACTCAACCTTTAAAGAGAAACATGTTTGCCAAACAGGAAGTTACAAAGAGTATCGTGACTAGTTGTTCAAGAACAAAAAGGGCCTATAAGGATAGCCTATAGCTTGTCTGTCTGTCTTTTTTGGTAAATAACTCACATTTAACCTCTCGCATCATCAACAAAATGTCAGGAGACTAGCGTAATATGCACGTATACTTTTCACTTTTTAACCCACCACAACAAGATGCATAGCAAGCTTATTATTAAGCTTTGTTGATAGACTTGCCAGGTTATAGAAAAGGTGGCGACGGAAACACCAAAATAAAAAGGGGCTAAAACCAGAATAATAAATAACAGTACAGCAAATATATTGGAATGGGACCGTTTAATATTACCTTCTGTTTCTTGTTAGATTTTATTTTAACAAAATGTCATGGTTCATTTGCTGGTTTTTACTGCTTTCTTGTTTTGTCGTACGTGTGTATGTGTGTGGGATCATAGCGGCTAACCAAAACCATACCAATCCAAATAACGACGAACAAAAACGCCACCACAACCACACCAAACTGGCAACCAAGAGGACTAATGTCGAATGTCTTCATTTCATTATTCGTCTCTAGGTCTTCCCCTTATTTGATAGTTATCGCTATTCCATTTTCCATTGTCGTCGTGCAAGAAGGTGTGGTGGTGGCATGTAAGTTAAGAGAAAATGGTTTATAAAATAAAACAATAAAAAATAAAGCTGTGCTGCATTGCTCCAACGCTTTTACTAAACTTGCACCTGGTGATGGTGTGTCTGGTTTTTCTTTCAAAAATGTGTACACAAGTTCAAAAAGTTCCACTTATTCGTCGCTCTCCACACTCTTCTCTTCCTCTTCATGTAGCCGCAAGGGAAATTCGCCTACTTTGACTCTATCTATCCCCACACACATTCAACCTTTATAAGTCTACTATGTTTAACTTATATATTAAGTGGGAGCAATTGTCTCAGGTGACATAAAAAGATTTAAATTATTCCTTACCATAATATGCTTATCCTATACCCAGGTCTGTTTCGTAATGCAGGTCATTTTTTCCCTGGAGGGTACCTAACATTTATGATTACTTGATGTTTTAAGTGCACGGGTATCTTTTTATTATTCATATTATTGCTGGGTTTAGTGTCAGTGTTGCTAATACCACTACAGTAAGACGATGAGCTTGATTCGCTATTTTCATCAAAACGAAAATGTTAACCGTTTGAGGGATCTCTCGGCTGGTCGTCGGAGAAAGCTTTACGTATACTCTCAGACAAAGATTTTCTCAGGATGCCCCTAAGACATTTTCAGGATGAAATCTTCTACCAAGAAAATATATACAAATACAAAAGAGTACACGAACCTAAAGAAAATACCCATCTGTCTCTACTTTCTCCTTGTTCCGAGACCATCAAAACGTCTTTTACTCAGAAAAGAAACTTCTTTACAACAGGCCACAACTTTTAGGTAACGTATTTGTTATATAGGCAGTCTGGGAAACAGACAAAGAAGCTTTTGAGTTGGGGTTTACTTTCTTTCTTTTTTTTCTACCTGTGCACTTCGTTCTTGTCTTCACTTTGTTGTGGCGTGTGAAATCTATTGATGACGACTATGATGGTATATTTTTCTTGTAAAAGCAAGAAACATGACACTATACAGAAAAAAGTAAAGGAAGTACACAAAAAACTCACAGGCGTATCGGAATAAAAAAGAAGTCGAGTCTGTTAAAAGTGAGGAAACCAATTTAAAATGATCAAAAACCTTTTGCTTCCTTCCTGTATGCTCCTTCTACCCAATTCAGTGCCGGTCAAGCTTACATCCTCCTTTTCCCTACTCATCTTATCTTCAACCATTCATCCATAAAGTATCCATCTACACCACTGTATATTATAGCTTTATGCTATCTTGAATTTACTATGAATACATATTGTAAAATGTCAGTTCAAAAAGAAAAAAAAATCTGTTTCGTTTCATTTCACCATCGCATCGTCGCCACCTTCAATTTCACACACAAAAAATGTGGTTTCATGTTGTGATCAAGGTAGACATACAAAAAGATAAAGGGAAAAGTAGCGGAAATGTACATAGGTAATGTGCTATACATCAGGTAGTAAGGCAGGATGTGAAGTCAAGTGAACCAACAAAATTCAATATGGATGAACTGACTTGACTTGATTGCAAGAATGGAGAAAAATGATGATTATAGCGACGATGTGATGAGGGTGCTCATGCTGCGTTGTCTTTGAATTTTTTTCATACTTCTTCCCTTGGAATTCTTAAATCTCAAGACTGACTGACTTAACCCATAAAAAAGTAGGGAAGAAACAGAAGTTAAAATTGGAAAAGTGTAGAATAAAAAATATAAATCTTAAAGAAAAAAACTATTGCTTGTTCACCTTCGAGTCTTGACTTGAGAAGGTTACCCCGTTCCACAAGTCAAGTATAATAATAATGTGTGTATATTTTGTGCATGGACTATAACTGACAGGTTGGTATAATGTATCTTGACTGACATTCAGATTGTCCCTCTTTTATCGCACCATCATCACATCCAAGCAAATTGAAACGACAGAATAAAGAAAGTCCAGAGAATAATAATCAGCACCTTTACCACCATCATGTCTGCACCGTCACCATCCGCATAGCATGTTCAATTTCTCTATTTCCCTTTCTCTGTCTTACTTTCTGTGACCACCAAGCGTGGGATGATGGCTTGTAAAGTTGGGAATTAAAGTGCAGAGATATTCGCCACTAGACTACGAGGCTATAGACACCTTTTACTTTATCCTTTTGGTATGTTCGTGTAAGAGGAAAAGTTGGGCTGTTGGTGTGGCATGCGAAATGTTTTAAATGTATCACACCGCACCCCCAAGCGTTTTTTTGTTAATGCAGAACACAAACTGACTGACGAACGACTTGTTCCAGATAATTTTTTTTGTTATGCATACAAATGTGGAAATTATCACTTGCTTTTTCTCAAATAGAAAGACTTTGGGAAAATTAGCAGATTTTTTAATAGAATTGTGAACAGTTTTTTTAAAGGATGATGATGATGATGTGCATGTAAAATTTTATCACGTTTAATTTGTTTTTTATTTTTACAGGCTCCTCTTGAAAAGTCCTGTCCAGCTGCTAACCATGGAATACCCCTCAAGGCAAATGGCCTTAGTCTCATCTGGCCAATTTTTACCTTTGTCGTTACTATAACTACCACCTTACAAACTACCCATCTTTCATAATAGATTTTTTTTGTCAAAGGATCAATTACACCAACGCATCATCATCGACTGGTTTGTTCTTTGTTTGAATTCTATAGGTTGTTACTTGTGTGACGTAGTTTACTTGATCATACGACAAGTAAAATTACTCAATGCAAAGGTTTGCTTGATCAAAATGATGATTAAAATTGTTATGTAATTTAACGTTTCACGTCGGTCGTACATAAATATATTTATATGGTAAAATATAGTATCTATAGCTGTATTAAATGACTTGTTTACTTTTCAAACCATAAAAGCAACTAAATATTCTGACATTTTAAACAAACATATCAACACTTTCAATTATTCATATTGTGTAAATATTGTTACATTATATATTGTTATCGGAGCGAGCATGATAGCATAAGCGGGTTAAGTTCCGTATTTCCGTATATTTTCATCCTTTCATCTTGATTTTTGGTTAAAAGTATTTCAAAAGAAGAAAGGATGTATGTTTGCTTTCACATTTCACTTGAGTTTAACTGAAGTTGAAGAAGAGTGAAAGGGCTGACTTGGTCCAGGATGGATTTTTTTTTGGAAAAAAACATAAATATATGTTTTTGTATTTACTTTTCTGTTTCACATTTATATACATGCTGCATACAAACATATCTGTATTTAAGTGTCGACAAGTATAGAAATGAAATGACACTTTAAATACACACAGTTCTTGGTAATATTGTCATTCATTGTTATTATTTCTATTACAGTACAACAATACACAAACATATCAAAACCGATTATTTTTTGTTAACATGTGTCAGTTGTCTTCAAAGATAGCTTTATCCCTAGTTTACCAATACATAATATTATTGCAAATAGTTCTTTATAAAATATTATGAATATTTTCCATTTGTACATAGTTCCATGCATATAAATATAAGAGAAATATTAAAGAGAAACAGGTAAAATGTATTAAGATATTATGGGTAAAAACTGGTGGTAAATCTTTCATCACGCATATTATATGCTATTTGTTCGCAGTAAAATCATACTGACTTTTGAATATTTTGAAGGTCAGACCACGTGACCTGCTTTTATGTACATCTTTTCGAGCTCTAATGACCTATTGCGTATGTATTTGGTTTTAAACTGATAACTTCTTTTACATAGCGGAATTAAGTAAATACTTGTAGACTTTACTCGTGCATCACAAAAGAAATCAAGGAAAAATAACTCTGAAAATAATGACATAATTATTTTCAACCAAGATTTTTCAATCGTTGTTTATTCTTGGTAAAAAGGAATTTGTTTCAGGATGAATTGAGGTGGTTTACAGTTCTTGCTATCTAGTGGGTTTAAAAACATAAATAACACCGTTATGACATATGACGACAAACTTTCGTCATGTAGTATAATTATCATACCCAGAGATCTTTTGGATTAAAAAAACGGATTAAAAGTTGAATAACGCCAGTTGCTTGTGTGTGTACTTTAATAGTAATGACGTACTTATTTTTTGAGAAACTACATGACATAATATATTGTTATCATTAATATTCTTATGGTTCTGCTTGAAAGCTTTTGAATGAAAAACTGGTATTACTTGGAATATTCATATGAATTGTGAAGAAGAAGACGAAGAAGCAGTCTTACTTAAGTACTTTTACAGGCTTCTCTTATAACTCGGAAACTGATCTGTACTAGGGATTTTTCATGTAAAGTAAAATTAAACCAACAAAAAGAAAGTCAAGAGATAGAAAATATCTCAGGACTGCACAACAACTTCAACGACTTTGCTATGACTATTTGTAATCACTGCATTGCATAATCTTTCAAAGTAATGAAAAGGGTGTAAAGATTTTATCTCATTGAAATATAATGAGAACATTGTACAGTGATAGTGTAAACAAAACCTAGAAAGTCAAATCTAAAAAAAGAAAACAGGAAAATTTAATTTGCTGTTGCCATGGCAGTACCACATCTCTCGTTAACGGTTTTATAGTCGTTTTTTGTAGTGTAAAAAATAAGATTATATATTCCACTCTTGTTATTAGTCAGTTTTTGTAGTGGATAAGCGGACTTGCCCAAACTTAAATAATTGCAAAAATAATGAGGCCTGTATGTAATCATCAAGCCTGAATTTCAAAAATGAAGTTAAACTTTTCCCGTACTAGTGAGCAGAATAGTTTCATAGGGCTTTAAAATATAATTCTGTACATAAACACATGAACGAATGTAGTAGTAAAAGGTAGATGATTGTAGAATATGATAGTGTAATTTAATTTTTTAAATCATTTCTTTAACTTGTAATTCAGTTGAGTAAAATTAAATAATATGCAAAATATTCTAGCAAAGATGTTGGATGTAGGGAATAAAGTAAATATTAACTGTTTCTAATTATTTTCCGTCTCTTTCAATTGGTAAATGTGTTGAAATTTTATCTAATGGTGCTTGATAATTCCATGAGGATTTTACTTTCTATAATTTCATTGGAACCGAACGACAAAAAAACTGGCTTTAAAAACTACTTCTTTCTTTAATTGTTACTTACGTAACATTTTTGAACTGCTCTCTTAACTAGCACCTCTCAATCAATACAAAAAGGACTTTCTTATATTTTTATATTGAAAAAGGGCATATAAAACAGTAATTAATAATGGTCGTTGTCTAAAACAATAAGAATAAAAATTCCACAAGTACAGGTGCTAGTTAGCAGAGCGGACAAAGACGATCATACATGACACTGCATAAAAGTGTAAGTATGTACTATATACCAAATTATCAAATTATATCGAAAATATTTCAGAAAAAAAATATTTGTAAAACTAAAGTGTATAGAAATATGACATCATAATTGAACATTACAAACCGGTCGGAAACTTAACATATGATACATTGTAAAAAAAGAACAAAAAAAAATGAATATTTTTAATTTAGCTTTAATTTAAATGTGAAGTTCACCAGCTTGTGTATGTAATCTAAGAAAAATATAGCATGCTTTACTTTAATTTGCAGGTAAAATATGAATGAACTTTTTAAAAAATGGAATTAGCTACGCGATCTAATGTAAGATTAACGTTAAATGTGTAACGGGGCGCACTTCAGATAATTCGAGTCAAATCATATCATTAATTGTACCTAAGATTGGACAAGGAAAAAATTCGCACATGCTTTGTTTTCAGCAATTAAAAATATCATATCAACTATTATTGTCAACTTGCTAATTTTAAATATCATTTTATTTCGTTGTTACTTCTAAATTGTTATTTTGAATCTCTACATTGTAGTATGTCTCTGTATCGTTAATACTGTGCCATTACAAATCACACCCACCTTTTAAATTCGATGTAGAGTAAAATATATTTGTAATGTCAAATGTATTATAAAAAGTATAATTATGCCATATCATATGCATATCATAAATATACATATATACACATATATAGACCAGTATTTTTAAACATACATTATACAAATATTCTATAAATTGTTACACTTTACTCCTTTAATTTTAAGTATCCTTGCTACCTTGTCTTAATGCTACTACTTGTCTGTCACTAATTAATTGCTAGATTGTGTCGAGTTAAATTATGAATGATAATTATATCGATTGTTGTGAATTTAATTACTTTGACAAAAAGCCAATCTCAATTTCAAATTGTACTTTTTAACTGTCCATTTAACTCCTTTTTTCATTTTGTAGTTTTATGTTTTCGAATTAGGATTAAGATTGGTGTGCCTAGAATAGTTTCTCTAGGGAAATTGCAAAACCTATCTAAAATTCATACATACTTATTATAAAAATTTTTAGGCTTTACTTTGGTGATTGGTTAATGTTAATATTTCGATTCGATAAACATCAAATGTACTTTTTAGTAAATTGTTATCGTTTTAACATTTAGTTTGTTACTAAATTATCTTCATTTTCATGTATGAAATGCTGATATATATGGAATTTCAAAAAAAATAATAAAATTTATAAAATAATTCATGTCTTTCATGAAAATATATGACTTGGGGTGAATTCATAATTGAAAAATCTTCACTTGCACACAAAAAAGGGACGAACTGAAAATATGCATATATAATTGGCATACCATTTCTCGTCTACCTTTTTTAACTCCTTTAGCTGATTATAAACCAAAAATAAAATCATTAAAAAATAATTGTAAAACCGTCTTGGCTACCTTGTTTTTTGTGATACGACCATCAAGACATAGTGTGACCACCACC
>JAQIWN010003875.1:0-12216 GCA_034699025.1 Entomobrya cf. arborea Gr-Col-00668
TAGTCAAAAGTTCTTTCATTTGCCCTACAGCTCTACATGTTGTACATAATATCAAAAACTAGTCGCCTCTGCTACATATATGATTTTAACAACTTCATATTTCATGAAAATATAAAGATATTGCTGGATGATACTACTTCTATTGAGTACTTGGACATACATGAAAACGAAATGATGAAAATTTTCTCTAAGATTTGGTCAAGGGTTAAAATTATCATAAGTCGGATAATATTTGACAGTGCTATTCGTCAACATTGGAGTTGGTTAGATATACGATGGGATGAAAAGCAACTGTACAGATATGAGGAGCGCACTGATGTTGCCGTTATTAAGTTGGATGGTCTTCGATTTCTTACGATGTTGTACACTTTAGTCATACTGTTGGGATTAGCATTTTTTCAATGCGTTTTGGAAATTACTTCTGTGTTTTTGAAGAAAGGAACCATTTTATTGAAACTTTTATTAGTTCGTTTAGGTATACTTGTCTCAAACGTAAGAAACCAATGCTCCATTCTTGGTCTGCTGCTGATGTTTTTCTAGAACTTCTTGGATTAGATGCTCAAAATGAAAATTGGAATTCAGCTGCAATTAAACAAGTTCAATCCATCGATGAAACAACAATACAGATAAACGTTGCAACATTAAACGTCCCCGAAATGAAAGCTTAACGCGCCATATCAAATCCTTAATTTAGTTTGTCGAAAGCCTCTTCTTAATATCATGTTTAAATAAAACTGGTCATTATTTATTGGTTACAGAGTTACTAAGTTTAATTTATTCTAAATACTGATTGAATTTAAAGAAGTTAAAAGGTTCTATCATGCTTCATTTACAAACATATTGTGGTTTTAAAATGCAGTTGATTGCCTTCTTGGACTTCTATGATTTGTTGCATCAATTCCTGTATCCACTTCTAAATTTCTAAACCAAATCAATATATTTATACTATTACTGTATAGTCCCAATGTGCCTCTCCGAATTAAGATATAATTTTCACGGCTGAAATAAAACGAGAGAAGAGTTTACTAAAACATGAATCTTTCCTTCTGATTTGACTTTTTTCCAATTATGAATGAATGAATGTTTTGTAATTTAAATAAGTAACAAGTTTTACACCTGTAATATTTATTTGTAAGTTTTAGTTCGGTTTAAAAAAAGATCTATCCTAGCTTTTGTGTGCTATGTTGGTTGTTAGTACATAATTAGCAAATTAATTTTGGTAATTTAAATACACGGTTTTTCATGGTTAAGCTGAACATTATTTTGTCCACACATGATATAACAATTTTAAAAAACTTAAACTGAATCAACTAAAAACAGAAATATTCTTGTAGTCTCTGAGTTTGCATCGTTTCGTGAAATTTTGGTGGTCGATTCATTGTTACCTTTTAAACTTCCACGAGGATTCTTTTTGTAGTCCTCAAGTTTAGCATAAGTTCAACAAATCGTTAAGAGTTAAATGATTATATTCTGTAGCAGCAATTTTCTTTTATTTTTATTTCAGATAAATATAATTTAAAAGTGCTACTTCTCGTGTGTCTTTAGGGTTCTACGGTAGGCAAACTCTTTCCGGCAAATTTTACAGTGATTAGGCTTTTCCCGTGTATGGGAAACTATGTGCCAGCTGAATTTATAACAATCTGAAAACCGTGTAAAACGAAACAAACACCGAAAATTACTGATTCCTTTGTGCATTCTTAAGTGCCTGCGAAGATTTCCTGGAAGTGAAAACGCCTTTGGACAAATGTTACACTTGAATCGTTTTTCTCCAATATATGTTGTCATTTGTTGGTCTAGGTTTCCTTTAGTAGTAAATTTATTCCAACAAATATTGCATTCATGCGTCTTTATCCCAAAATGTGCAATGTTTTGATGTTGAAGCAGACGATTTTTATACAGAAATGTTTTTTTTCACAAATTGGGCACGAAAGTGTTTTATTTTTGCTATGAGATAACTTTTTGTGGTACGTTAGATATTGTTTTAAAATAAAGGATTTCTGGCACACGTCACATTGATATCCTTTTATAGTTTTATCAGTCTTGTGAAGCATTTCGTGTGTATAAAGCAATGATCTATGTCCAAACTCTTTGTAACATGTGCCACATTGATAAGGTTTCTCGTCAGTATATATTTGAATATGTTCAACAATATATTTCGAAGAAACAAACAACTTTTCATAAATACTAAACTTAAATTTTTTATCGGATGTGTGTTTTCATGTCGAGTTAAATGGGATTTTATGTATAATTTTTTTATCACAATAACTGTAGTGTAAGCTAAATGTTTTTGAGTGAACTCCCATCTTATGACTATCTCGAGTAATGTAACTAATAAATTTCATGTTGAATAGATTGCATTTGTAGAGGCAGTTCCCGATTGACCAGAGTTAAAATAAGTTTGTTCTAGACTTGTGCTAGAAATGCTCATAGCGTTCTCAAAATACCAGGAACTTTGTGCAAGCATCCATCATATGCTGCTTCTGTGCTTCAGAGAATGGAAGAAAGGTGTTCCGTTGAGCGCACTATGAGAACATTTTCATTGAGTCTAATAAAATTTGTTTCAGATATTGTAAAACGTATGCAAAAACAACCCGTGCTCAGATTGTGCTTAATGCTCCGTCAATCTAAGCTACATACAAGCATTGCTGCAACATATGATTTATCATAACTTTACAAACATCTGGCACGCTTAAAAATATTAAAATGCCAGGGATTGGTTTACATAAAACTATCAACTCTAGAATTAGAAGGAAGTTAAATTATAGCAAAAATAATCAAAGACTTATTGGCTTTAGTCATAATTCCGCCTCAAACATTTTTGTACAAGCCAAATCATTCACTCCAACATCAGAAACATTAGTGAGCAGTGAAAGAAGTGAATGTCCATTTAGGAACCATGGTGAAAATCCAAACAACAAGGAGCAATATGCCCTTGAGCCACATTCCAGTTACCCTGTTCAAACTGCATTAGTTCGACCTCTAGAAAAAACAAATGCAAAACAAACCCTGGCACAATGGGCTGTCAAGTACAACATAAAAAGGAATGCACTGGATTCGTTACTTCTACTTTTAAATACAAATCCAAATTTTGAGGATCTTCCAAAGGACTCCAGAACATTACTTAAAACACCAAGGGAAATACCCATTCAACAACTCGATCCAGGATATTACTGCCATTTTCCAGTGAAAGCATTATTGACAGAAATTTTGAGAGACTCTGTGCAGTGGAATAAAGTTAATCTGCAAATTAATGTGGATGGTCTACCCATATCTAACAGTTCATCACAGCAATTTTGGCCAATTTTGTGCAGAATAATTGAAATTCCAAATATAGACCCGTTTGTGTTAGGTCTATATTATGGCCTTGACAAACCCAAATCCTCCAATCAGCTTTTAAGTCAAGTAGTTGATGATTTAGTTGATTTAGTGACGCACAGTTTGGACTTAACTTCCGGCCGTCAAATAAAAATCGGATTATCAAGCATCATTTGTGATGCACCAGCAAGAGCATTCCTTCTTAACGTGAAAGGTCACTCGGGATACAACTGCTGCACCAAGTGTATTGTCGAAGGCGACTACATAGATCGGCGCATGACATTTTCTGAAACTAATTGTGCTAAGCGAACAAACGATACATTTCGATCCAGGGCCCATGAGGAACACCATCTTCAGTCTGTTGCAAGTTCCGAACTTTTAAGACTTCCCATTGATATAATAAAACAAGTCCCACTCGACTATCAGCATTTAATTTGTTTGGGAGTTACGCGAAAGCTTTTAAACTTATGGATTAAGGGTCGCCCAAGTGCATTCAAATTCTCTGCTCATCAAACACTAAGCTTATCCCGAAAGATTATCGTAATCAAAAAATATTTCTCAGTGATTTTTCAACGCAAGCCGAGAAGTCTAACACATCTTAAATCTTGGAAAGCAACAGAATATCGAACTTTTCTTCTGTACACTGGGCCAGTCGTGTTAAAAAATATACTTCCTCAACAATACTATGATCATTTTATGTGCTTGCATGTGGCTGTAACAATTCTGTGCTCGAAAACGTTTTTGCAGTACAATAAATATGCTAGTGATTTGTTAAAGTATTTTGTGAAAACTTTCTCCTCGCTTTATGGACCAGAACAAGTTTCATACAATGTCCATGGTTTAGTTCATATTGCAGAGGATTGTCATAATTTGGGTACTTTAGACGACTTCAGTACTTTCCGATTTGAAAGCTATTTAGGTAAACTTAAAAAACTATTGCGCGCAGGGAACAGGCCTCTACAACAAGCTTATCACAGGATAGTAGAAAGGCAAAAGTTTTTAATCCGTAAACCAGAAGCAAAAATTGTTAACTTAAATTTTACTTTGTCTGACAAACTTGGTGATAATGCTTGTGTTCTAAAAACTGGGAAAGTACTGATAATTAATGAAATTCGTGACACCAACAATAAGTTATTTTTGATTGGACAACTTTTGCATCAATCAAACTCCGTTTATACAAATCCTGTTAAATCAGAACTCTTTGGTATTCAATCACATCAGCTGCTGTCCGAAGAAATAGTGTGCTCCCAGCCAATAGATATTTTGTGCAAAGCTTTAGTTTTTAAAATTGAAGGTGTGTTTTATTCTTTTCCGATTCTTCATTCAAAGGATCAATAGAATGAGCTATTGCATCGTATCGTTCCATGCAAAGGAGGAGGAAGAGGAGGAAGAAGTAGCAGTAGTGCACCGGAAATGGATCCTTGGGCAGAAATGTTATTGGCCAAATTTTGTGAAAGACAGCCGACGGTTACAAGCTTTGGTGCTATCAGGTGCAGAACCTAACCCTAGCTCATGGGAACTGTATGACATGCATGTCGTACAAAATAAATATTACGGTTAGTTGTAGCTTATGAACGTTATATTTATCTATATCCAACACTAAAGATATTAAACATAATTCGCCTAATTCTTTTCAGATTCTTATGACGATGCAAGGATCCATTTAAAGGACTCCGAAAAAGGTTCAGACTGGTCCGATCACGAACAGCTGACGACTACTTCCCGTCTGCGAAAAAGAGATGTGATTTTGCCTGAAAGTCGATTGTCTACGCATTCCAGTGCTTCACATGCTTCAAAGAAAAGAAGAACCGAGCAACAACTTGATCATCCAGCCCCTCCTCATGCATTATCCGCCAGTTCATTTATATTTCCTGCTCCACCGAATACTGCTACTTTAGTAGGCGTGACTTATCATGATAATGTAATTTTTATTAAAGAAACCTATTGTTTTTAAATGAAAGTATATTTATTTTAATCCAACCCCTTATCTTAATTTAGGAGTCCCCGTCACTCTTTGGTACCTCACCTGAGCCTCAATCGTATTTTAATATTGCCACCATTGAAGGTGAGTCTATTTTTTTATCTATTTTAAAATCTATTTTCAGCCTATGCTAGTTCTTCAACCATTATCACTGTTCGATTGTATTACAGGAATGCCAAAACCTTCAGACCAAACATTTACCAACTTAAGGTGTGCCACTGAGAGTACGAACCGAGAACTCAGTAGCCCTTCGTTTCAATTTAACACATCAGCTGGAAGGGATTTTCGACCTGTGGAGATTCCCGAATCACGAATGGAAGGAAATTATGGCTTTCCAACTACTACTTATTACCAAAATACTGGTACCCCACAACGTGACCAAACTGGATCCCACTCAGTGAACATTCGAGGTATTAATATTTGGATAACATTAATTAATTTGAGGATTTGTCTATCCGCTTAGTGCTCATGCTCATTTCGTAATTAATGTGTTAGGTCTGGCTTCAACCGTGAAAGATTTACAAAGTAATCAGCTGCTACTTGGTGCAAAGATGGACATGGCACTTGACATGCTCCGTCTTCTTGTGGATAGAGCAGACACCGGAAGATCTACTGGAAATTTTGAGACACGGATTGAACTACCCATCTCTACACTGCCTTCATTCTTGGCTCTTGAGAAGGATGTCTTGGCGGACAAAAAGCTCAAAGAGGAATTGGTGTGTTTTTATAATTTAAGATTTTACTACTTTTAAGCATCAACTAAAATCGAGAAATTAAAAATATTGTGATTGAATTTGTCGTTAGGTTATCATGCTTAAGTGCAAGGGAGGCGAAAATCATAATCAAATAACCTATCGGATTATGGCTGCTTTGATGACTGATGAGCTGATGACTGAGTTTACGTTTGTTGGTCAGACTGGAAAACGGAGCTTTAAGTCGTCAATTTTTCTTCAATGTGTGTGTGGTATGTCTGTTATTTAAACAATAATCATTTGTAAATTGTATTCGTACTTTGTATTTAATAATTGTTGTAATTTTGGCTGAAGATGGCGTGCGGCAAAACGTTAAAGGGTCTGTGGCAAGTGACAAGGAGATTGAGAAGGCCGTGGATTATTGGCTACGAAAGGCAGCTAATCGAATTAAAAAAAGGTGCTGATTTAAACATTCATCTAATAAAAATTGATGTATTTTGCATTTTTTGGTTTGTATTTTAAGTTTTTTAATTCTTTTTTAGAAACGAGAAGGATGCTGCTAGAAACATAACAGAGGCCCAATAATCTTAGTTCACATAGTAATAGTAATTTAAGCTAGAATTTGTCCACTTTTATAGCAATAAAGCTCTTGTAAGCACCGATGCAATGTGATTTTTGTGAAGTTTATGAAGCATTTAATGTCGTGCATATAATGTTCTTAGTTTGTTCTTGAACGGTCTAAAGATGTTCCTGTTGCATGTAAATACGAAGCGGTGAAATTCCTAGCACGCTCTAGCTTAGTTCCCAGGTCATACCCTTTGTGCCACAGAACACAGAATTAGCACACGTCTTTTTTTCACGAGCATACATATTTGATTCAACTTATCATGTGCTTATAATGTTCTGTTGCGTGCTCTATTGTTCCATAAAGTATGGTTTGAGTCTAGCATTCAGCACAAGTCTGGTCAATCGGGTTAGCCAGTATGTTTTCGTGTGTGATTGTGTAAACTTTGTTTGCATGAAAATTCATCATTGCAAATTTTGCATAAGAATGGCCTTTCATGAGTATGTGTTTGGTAATGGTATGTCAAGTAATCTTGTCGCACAAATTTTTGTCCAAAAAACAAGCACTCAAACGGTTTAATCTGAAAGAGACTGTTGAGATGATAACGAATGTGCTCATTTCTCTTAAATATCTTGTCACAAATGTAACACTTTCACTAACACACTTGCTTTGAATCCCCTATTCTATAAATTTAGACTAAATAGTAAAATTTGTTCCGTTTTAAATCAGAATCAAAATTTATGTGATCATAAATATTAGTATTTAATTTACTTTTGGTGAAATGATGAAAGATTTAAGCTTTGATAGAAACAGTGCTCATAGACTGCTGAGTTAGAACTGGCGATATTTAATCACAGAGTACTTATACTAAAACAGTTACTAGATTTTCCTTCAGATACTTTAAAAACGAAAACTTTTTGTTAGCCAAGATGGTATTTTGTCGTACACATATGTAAAACAGAGCTAATTGAAAACGATGAACTGCCTTTTTGAATATTGCGAAGCTAGAATTTTGTATCAAAGCAGTATGAATATGCACACCAATGAACATCTGTTTAACACTCACAAGTTTTATATGCTACACATCTGGGAATGTAAATAGGCAGCTAGTTAAGTTAATGTGCTTGGCATATTTGTGCTGTCTTTAGGTAAAAAGGTAATACACTGAAAGCTATACATATTTCAATGGAACAAATATGCTGCCATGTGTAAATTTGCACGTAAATATTATTCCATTTTATCTGTAACACGACTATAATTTATTCAATCATTACTCAATAACAGTCGAGACCTTTGTTTCTACTTAAATAATGAAATAGAAGTAGATTTTGAAAATGGGAGTAAAGGATTATGAACACAACAGAGTCGATATCTTATTATCTTTCTATTTTTCATGCATTTGATTTAACAGATGAACAACCGATGTTTAGAAACCCGCGGCATTGAATTTCAGTTAAATATAAAATACAGTTTCACAGGACTTTGTTACATAGTAGTATAATAAGTATAGACAATGCTAGAATTCAACAGAAAGCTAGAAATCCATGATGCAAATGCTGGATTATATGTTTCTCGGCTCAATGTGTAATCAATCACAAAACAATCTTAGTTATTTTTTTTATTATTTCATTAAGTAATTTGTTTAATTGTTTGGACGCCTTCTAGTCAAATATCTAGCTTGTGTCATTAATCTTCAGACAATACACAATAATGTTAATACGTAACTTGATAAAATCAAAATTGCTTAATGTCTGTAACCAAAGTAGTACGCCCTTTTTTGAAGTGTTTCCAAAAGACGTCAAGTTGTTATAATGGCAATGTATTTTAGCTACAGCCAAAGTTCACACTTAATTTTACAACGAGTTGAATATATCGTTTTGAACGAACTTCTTTCACGTTTTTGGAAATATTGGGGAAAAAATAACAAAAGAAATGTGTAACCATTTGAGCTAGTATTTGATATTTCTTATTAAAATTAAAACTTGTTTCAACAATCAGTTTGTAATAATTCTGGCTATCATTACTCTTATAATTACATTGCAGCTTAAACCCGAATTGCACGAATTATTTTAAATCAGCCATTCTGTACTTGAAAAAAAAATTATCACAAAATCTTCCAAAAAATTGTGGATGTGAATATTTTTTCCCAGAAATATTTCGCAGTTGTCTATATATTTTGTGTGAACAATGAAAACTAACCCATACCTTACTACGATTACAAGTACGTATTATTACATGAACTTTTTATTCCATTTTAACTTGGCGTGATACAAATGTTTACAAAAATTCAATTAAACAATATAGTAATGAATGGAAATTTGCTTTATTATAACTTTATTTAGAAAGCAAAATTCAAAAACCTAGTGACAGATTAGTAGAGAACAGATTCTTTTGGTTCGAATAACACTTTGTTTCAGAAATTTGAGCTATAAATGACGAAATGGTGCTGTTTCTACGATTTCAGAACTGAAACCTTTCAATCTACCCTGTATCAAAACAGTACGTGGTAACCATGGTATGTCGCCCTATTAAGTATGTTGCTATGGTAGCTTATGTTATTGTCAATGGCGACTTACTACTAAATATGCTTTTTATTTTTATATGATACCATTGTTTTTTGTCAGATACTACTATTTAACAAATATATTTCACGGGTATCCGTAATTCGTAGTAAAATCATGTTTTCAGATTAAAGATGTTAAAAGAAATATTCACGAACTAAACAATATTTGGCATTAGGTCGAAACGGAAATTATAAGGGGATTAAATGATGTTTTGCGTTATTAGAAGAATTTAAAGCCATCGTCACGACCTTCGTCTTAATTTACCGAAACAAAAAAGCACAAAACCAAAAAATTATTTAAAACAAACTTTAAATTTAAAATCATATTTAATTAACATTTTTCTCCAAGTTTGAACAACTGACATAAAATTCAAATCTCTCAAAAGTATAGCAACAAAGCTGATTAACTCTGAATAGAAAAAGGAATAAAATGCTAAAATTAATTAGATAAATACTGGAATGTTTTTTACTCAGAGGTTTATTATTAGTTTTAAAAAAATAATACTTATTATTTCAATTAATCGGCCAATCCCGACCTCGGTTTGGAGGAACTCTTTTATGTTTTAGAAATTTTGGGTAACGTTTTTCAAATTTTTAAAGTGTGAAACATGTTGAAGTGAAATTTTCATAAAACAAAGCTAAAAGACTTTGAAGCTGTTTCTAAGCTTCATACTCAAATGGATCAAATTAAAGAGAATTAATAAGCGGTTGAATATCTAAAATGGAAAAATCAAATTAGTTTAATTTAATTGCCAAATGTACCTTAAGAAAAAACTTAAACCATTTTAAATAAAGCAGTTTTTAAGAAAGCTGTAATTCGAAACGTTATATTTATTCTATCTGTAGCCGAAATTGACAGTTAATTTGGCAAACGATTCTAAATTTTTTTTAAAGGCTACTAGTTTTGCATTAATTGAAATAAAGCATGTCCGGAAACCATTGCAGCATTTTTCGAAGCTTATTCTTTAATATCCAAAAAACGTGTTCAAGTAAGCAAATGCATTTTCGAATACTCCATAAGTCGAAGTACTAAAATCATATAGCATCACGTCCCTTTAACCATTTCCCACCGTGAAAACTGCAGAAAACAAAACGTTTGGAAAATGCAATAATTCCTACCACGAAAATATCACTCGAAGGTCAAAAGTCAAGACCGTTGATTTCCATCAGAAAGAGGCTATATTTCCATGTATGATTTTTAAGTTCATTACTTGGTATTATGCCATGAATAAAAGTGGCTAATTGAAAACATCTTGCGGACCCACCTCCGTAGGCACCCTTGAAATGGATTAGATGACCCTGAAAGCATTCAAACAGGGCCCTCCTGTTACTACTTGTACTGTTGCCATGAGGGTAAAATTCTTTTCATTATTTTAACAGATTATTAAAGCTAAGGACCTTAGTAGTAAGTCTACAACAAAAAAGTAACATCCAAGATGGTGAGTGATCAGAAAATGGTGTGTAAAATGTGTTTGCAGACTTTTCCACTAAAAACTACTTCAAACCATAGAAACTAGGATTGTTATAGAATTTAAAAATGCCACAGGCATGCTCAAAGTAGAAAGTACCATGATGTTCTGGGCATCACAAAAAGCCAAATAAGCTAAAGTTTCAAATTTTCTAAACATTTCGAAGGATTTGGCATTTCATAGGTGAGATACAGGGTAAATCGTTGCAAGGCACGCTGGAAAAATCAGGAATAATCGTAACTGGCCGCAAATTTAAAAGACTCCCCCGTATTGGCAATAAAGATACTTTCGGATCCAATGTTTTATGGTTTTCGTACCTCGGAGTTGGGAGTACTCAAATATATATTTTGCTTATTTGACTACTGGTTTTGGCTGTTAAAGAATAAGCTTCGAAAAATTCTGCAATGGTTTCCGGACATGCTTTATTAGGATACCAATTGATCAAAAAAACCTTTAAAACATTTCAAGAAATTTCTTATAGTTTTTATCGAAATGAAAGTTTGGTTTATTAATCGGTTTGCAGTAATTCTGCATACTGTTAAATGTATAATTACAACGATTCGAAATCAGTAAGTCCTGAATCGTAAACTCAAACAAATATATAAATGTATACATAAAAATAGAAATAAAAGTATTGTATTAGCTTTAGCGACATAATTCTGGGAATCAATCATATACATGCTGGAAAGGATATTTTCTGGGTCAATAGGTAATCACAAAACCATTTTATTTGATTTTTTATTTTATCAAATAGTTCATTAACTTATTTTGACGCTTTTTGGTCAAATAGCTAGCTTGTATTATCAATTTTCAGACAACACACAGGAAATTGAATGCATAACTTGATAAAATCAAATTTGCTTAATGCCTTTATACAATGTACCTGACGTAAAAAATATGACGCCCAATTTTTAAAGAGGTTTAAACAAATGTCAAGATTTTTCAATGTATTCTAGCTACAGCCAATGTTCTTATTTTATTTTACGACGAGTTGTTCACAACTTTCTATGTCAAATCATTTCACATTCTCGGAAAAAGTTTAACACAAGGACTATATACCAACTGGAACCAGTTTCCGACTTTTTTAAAATCAAAATGAAGACTGGTTTCTTCAATCGATTTGCAGTAATTCTGGCTATCGTTACTTCCACATTTGCATTGATTCTTAAACCCGAATTTGTTAACTTTAAACTTGACATAAATTCGGAACGTTATTCGTATTGTCAAGTAATTGTAATAAGAGACGGAATTCCTAAAGACATAAAATATTTCGAAAAATATAAACCAAAACATTTAGCAAACCCACAACTCAATCAAATTATTAAGGATAACCAGAATTTAGATAAATTAGAAACATTGCTCACTTGGAACATTGTAGATTCAAAGTATCTATTTGTGGAAACAAGAAAACCATATGCTCCGAACGGAATCGTTGCTAGTAGTTCCATAAAAAATGTTACATTTGAAGCCTCAAAATACAGCACGGAAATTGGAAAATTGTGCACACTAATTATTTCTTTTCATTATGGAGTTTTTTCTGGACCAGACGCAGAAGCATTTTGGTCAAATAGATTTCAATTTAATACACCGTGGTCCTTTTGGCACACTTATATAAGCGGAAACGGCAAATC
>JAQIWN010003876.1:0-12215 GCA_034699025.1 Entomobrya cf. arborea Gr-Col-00668
AACACTTAAAATTTAATTAAAACCAATCAGGTAAATTAATTTTTATTAATTATTTTTCCACGTGTCTATATAGACACTTTTCACGTGTTTATATAGACACTTTTCACGTGTTTATATAGACACGTGTGCCTTGACTGATTTGCTTTACCATCAAACAAAGCAAATATACAAAAACCTAGCCACCTAGAAATTACGTACTCGAAATGGAAATAAATCGATTTTTCGACCCGAAAAGAGATGGTGCCAATTCAAGATACATCAAATAATGGATTGTTTGATGCCAAAGCCTAATCTTACTTCCAGAAACTGATATTATAACCAACGCATTAATAATCTGAAATTTCATTTCGACTAATTTTTACGTTTAAAAAGTTGAATAATGTGCAAATATTAACTTAAAGGGCTATTCAAGCAGTATTTTTAAGACAAATTAAATTTAGTAGTGAAATAAATTAGTGAGAATTGACTGTTGCTCGCAGCAGTTTCTCCATATAAATTTTACACAAAATATGTTCTAACTTTTACCATGGGAAAGGTGTGACGTGGGACAGATTTGCGTTGACAAAAAAGGTGTTAAGTTATCCTTTAAATTCTATATCACTTCTTATAAAATTAATTTTTTGAACATCAGTGAACATCTTGTGCAAGTGTGTCACGTTTTATGGTTATATAGCTATGGCATGGTTATGTATTGAAATTGAAATATATCGCATATCGATCCATTTGATTTTGATATCATGGTTTAATAGGTAATACGAATTAAAGGATATGAATGCATACATAGCATTTCCCTACTTTTGACTTTTTTGAGGATCGAAGTACTCAAATAAAATATGCAGAATACTCATTCTTCTACTAAAACTTATTCACGTTTTTAGGTGTAAAACAAACCGCTGGTATTGATTGTTGATTTTGTAATGATTCATTTCGTTTTCCGTTCACGTCCACTTAACATGCCACCGGGCTTTTCCCAGATAAAATAGTTTTCCTCTGACGATGAGTGTGATTCTGAATAAATAAACTGATTTTAGGAAGGATGCACGAAAGCAAACATCCAGATGCAACGACGAAGTGATTATGCAACAATGACGGATTCACTTATTTGACGGATTGTCGTATTTTCTTTACAGGCTTATAAAAAGATAAATCAATTGTTAGTTTTGATTCCATAAGTGTCTACTACAAATTGGGTTTACAAATTTGAGAAACGTTTATATACCACTAACAATAAAAATGTAATTTGAGATTGCAGCTGAACTTTGCTTAAGAGCTTCACTTTATGCAACTTAAAGTAATGAGATTAATTACATTGTAATTTTCATGACCAGCTGTGTTTTGTCAATCTGTAAGAAATTCCCAAGATTTTAACATTTGAAATTGATTGATAGATAAGTAAAGATACATTTATGTCGATGAAGGTTAAATGGTTAATGAGCTCAATACAAACTTTCAATTTTACACCGTGCATAATGTTGAATATTTATTGCCATCAGCTACTGACTGTTGATGGTTTCCATCAGCAGCGGATATCCAGTGTAAATGTCTACAAGCACATAAAATTCAAGCGGCAATAGGATGAAATGAAACAAATCAATCGTTCCACTTGACACGCGTCGAGTGCCCGAGCGAACAAGTGTTTCTTTAAGCAAGTCAACTTTTTGATGGAACTTGAAACAAAGCATTGAAGTTTAGTTGTGATAAATTTAAGTTTTTCAATTTTTAGCAATTTTTTTTAGTAATTATTAACATTGTATGTGTCTAGATTTACACAATTGATCATGGAAGCTAATTATTAGGTATAAGAAGTGTTGTTAGTAAATTTTTCATGGTTTCAGACAATTTCATACAATTCGCACATAATGAAAAAATACCAAATTTAATTATTTTTTACGTGTACTTGATGACATCCATATTTTTAAACGATGGTGTGTCAAATTGTACATTTTGGAGATGTTAGTAGTTAGGTTTTAAAATATAGAAAAGGACGAGTAGGATAATAAAAGAATCTTCAAGATAACACTAAAATTCTACTTTATTACTATATTGCTTTTTACAAATGCAAGATGTGACCAGGTTTAGCACTACAAATTTGCTTTTTATGTCTATATTTTCACTTTTTAACCTATATTCATCCCATATCAATTTATCAAATGAACGACCTGATTGTGTCAATGCAAAAATGTCCCTTTACCGGTTTTCTTTCACGGTTGGAGTTTAGCAGGTTATGGAGTTCAAAAATTTTCCTTTCTATTTTCAACCATGATTTAGTCATCTCTTTACCATCATAATACAAGTATTAAATTTAATCATGATGCTAAATCTATAAAAACGTACATGACATGATTATTATTAGTAGTAGAATGCAGTTGAATCCAGCTTTTTCGACTGGTTTACTTGTTATTAGGCAATCTACAACAAAGGAGCTTCAGGTTTCTTTTCTTACAGTAAATTTTTCGTTCTCGACTCTCAAAATAACAAGAAAATGAGAGGCAGACAGCAGTGAATACGTCAAGACGACAAACAAGAAAATCTGCTTGTTTGTCTCATGTCGTTGTCTGTTTGGCAGTGCAATGCAATGTGACTGCTGCACGTAGTTGCAGTGATCACTTTTAGTTTCTAGTCCAAAAAACGGTACGCCACATCACAAAATAAGTATACTTCACGCATTAACACATAAAAATAACATGTTTACACGACAAACACATGCGGATATATTCAGTTTGCTCTTAAATATACTAACACATGCATATACTTCGGAATTCACAACAGATTTTTTTTTCTTTTAAGGTAACGAAACCAGGTTACTTGTATAAATATACAAGTTACTCATATCAGTTATCATCAATGAAAGTGACAGCAAAGTGCATAGATGCAGCAGCACGTTCATGCTCACATTTTTAATTACTTTTATGCCCATTTATGTTTAAACTTTATAAAATGTATTTTGAAAATAAATAACATGCATTTAAAGGAAATGATAAGGAAAAGACAAGATGTATTCAATGAAACCAATTTTTATTATCTGTAGTTTACATTGATTTTTTTTTGTTCTTTTAAAATGCATTCCTTCTCCAACTAATACGATCATGAAAGATGGAAAGATGATACATGAGAAAATTGAGAAATGAGTGTATTTTGTCGTTAACATTAATTCAGAACTGCTACAGTATTGAGTATTGAACGTATATTGTCATCTTGTAAAATACGCATGAGTAATAGTTCTCGTTAAAAAGCCTACATGTTCTTGTAACTCGAGCGAAGGTTATGGGAAATACCGTTGACCGTAGTATTTGTATTTACAAATTGCAGGAACTAGCATACGGATTGAAACATTGGAAGTTAAAGCCTTGGTATATTCTTTATAATTGGCAACCCACGACCACACTGCTACTTGTGAGAAGTAACTGTTTTAGAACATTTATAATGTAAGCTTCGACTGCAAATTTCACAAAAGGATTGATGTTGTTGAACTTGACAATGAAATACAAAAATTATTCTGCATCCTCCTGCTTCTCGACGAACAGCAACAATGCTACTCTGACTTGAAAATTATAAATTAGTATTGCATTGAAATGTAGCTATGGTATAACTAAAATGAAGAAAAACAGTCGAAAATTGCATCCATTAAAATCTTAATTAGTTTAGATGAAATGTTCAAAGGTTGGTAAAAAATGTTATTTTTTTGTATTTATAGGCCATATTAAAATTTATTTTTATATACATATTTTGCTTTCCAGGTTACTCAAAATATATTCGCCATCGTCAAGCTTGCGGGTCACGAATGACTATTAGCAGAAATACAGTTGTTAATTGGATTGCAGATATGTACTCCTAATTGCAAGTTACATTGTACTACATTTTGTTGCTCAAACTAAACTTAAATTTTAGTCGTGTTGATAGGAGTGGAATAAATTGTAAGGCTTGTTCTTAGAAAGCATTGATGATCAAGAATGAATCTAGTTGGTGGTCAGACGATAGATAGAATGTTGTTTTGATTCCTACGATTCCGGGTATAATTATTACAAATTATTATGCAATACTCAGGAAACGACGCAACAGCAACAACGCATTTTCTCTTCCTGAGAAGATGTTTTGTAACTTAAGACAGGGGTGAAAATTGCTTACCTATGTTATTTTGATACTTTAAACTTTCATGTCACTTTAGCAATACCAGCTACTTAAAAAAACGTATACGTCATTCATAGGCTGCTGACTTTTTGTTGTTACTAATGCGTAGTATATTGTCGAATGATTATGTTGACCTTCATTTATGATGCTATCTTAAATTTTTACCACAATGATGAACAAGGTAGAGATGCTTCTTTCTCTTTGATTTAAAGTACAATTTCGATCGCATACTTCTGATTTCGATATGACCACCGTCTGATAAAAGAATTTAAGGAACCGCCGGTAGAAAACATCATTATTAAACCGTTGCTTTTTGTCATCGTAAATGTTTTTGAAGATACCAGATAACATCGTAGTTATTTTCAAGTTATAAAAGAACTATTACAAGCTGTAAGATTGGAACAGGTCAAAAGTATCAAGCGTGTGTGTAAGGTCTGCGTAAATTCAACCTATTGCAAAAGTACTCATTCTTCTATCATCAGGAAAAGTGCAAAAAATTTCAAGGAAGTTGACAGTAACATTAAACAGATATGCTTCTTCGATATTTGACAGTTATGCATGGTCTGATGTGGTAAAGTACATTTAATATTTCGAATGAGAAAATGACGTGACACTTTTGCTTCGCCCTTTTTACAGTGATTGCTTTTCTTCAGAGCAAGTCCGTCGTAATATCTACATTACTGCGTATAGAATTACGTATTTATATATTTAGACCGTATATTATCAAGGTCATCGTTGGTGATTTATCTTGAATGACCATCAGAAAAAAAATGTCTGAGGGTTTTTGAATAGCGCATTAAGTAACTTTAACATGATATTGACATTCGATGAAAACTGATGAAACTGTAAACTGATTTTGGTGGAGTGCGTCTGTGTGGAGGTGGAGGTCAATGGATTTAAGAAGGCTGACAATGAAATATTTCTCGGGCCAATGAAAGATGTTGAACTTCTTATGATAATATTTAAGCAGATAATAAAACCTTGCATACAGGTTCCGTTTTTTACAAATAAATGTTGTATATAAGCATTTAAATTTCCTTTATTTGTTTGTGTGTCAAACGAAGTCTTTCTGAAGTAGTTCTATTAATAGTTTATGTACATTAATATTAGTATTTGAATTCAATAGAGCAAGGAGCTTTTATACAACTACCGAGACTGCTTTGTAAATGATGAGCTAATAATAATTTCAGAATTAATCTTGTATACCAAGAAAAACAAGCACTCATTTGCAAATTTAAATCTAGTCTTAAATGACGAGTCATTTTAAATTGCCTACTTTACAAATTTTTAGGTGTGTTGTGAGTTGCTACATCAAAAAAGCTGAAATAGCCAAACAGGATGATTCCTCGTATTTTCATAATATTATAAATTCATAAAAGCATACAAATAAATATAATTAATCCGGGAAACAGGTTGTTTCTTCTTTGAAATTTTAGCGACAGCTTACATTATCACAAATTAAGAAACGTATATTTGGCTGGGTTTGATTAAATTAAAAATGACATTGTTATAATGATATACAGGTTTATATTTGGTTTTTGTATTAGGCTTTTAGTACAGATACTATGTACTATAATTACTTGATAGTTAAGATAATTTACATTCAAAATGCGGTACACATAGAAGAACAACAAGCAAAGACAAATTATTCATTGGGGAAAATTTCTATATCTACTTCGTTCCTAATGAAGCTTTACTAGAAGAACATACCACATCTCTGTTCTCGCAGTAGTATGAAATACTCAGTTTCAAACAAATAAAGACGTAAAAGTCACGATTTAAAACTACGATTAAATCAATGCAATTTAGTGAATAAGGTAACAAAGGCACTACGCTTACAACTCTACCATTATCAATTGATACAAACTTTTAGTATCGAATTACAGTTTATTTAAAGAATTAAATACGAATTTATGTTGAATTGATTCTTTACACTAGAAAAAAAATTGCAGAAGACTTTCTCCTTTTGAAAATTTGCAAAAGATCAACTCATTTTATTAAGGTATTCTTGTAGTCTTATTGTGTATGAAGGCGAGTTCAAGCTTAAAGTACTAAGAATCCGGTAAAACACGTTCATACTAGCCAGAACAAAACAGTGACCTAGCAGTACTGATAATAAATAAAAGAAAAGAAAGTAAACTTTAAAGTACAGTTCAAAAAGATATTTTGATCACAAGTTTATAAATTATAAATCAGCTCAAACAGCGAAATTAACTCTCGTTTTATAAATGTATATTAACTTTTTTATTTTTTAAAATAAATAGTTGTCCTTCACTGAAACGATGATACCGGTTTTTAAACAAAGTTAAACTACCTTCAAATGCAGCCTCGCCATATGTATTTAAACTTAAACCCATTGTATTCTATGAATTTTAACCAAATGTTGACCCGTTTTAAAGTAAATTTATGCATACACAGATAGATAGAATGAAACATATCTGTTTTCGGACTTCGGACAGCATAAAAAGCTTATAATATTTGACGAAATTTGAGAGCATTTAAGTTAAAGGAAAGGATATTTAAAAAATATTCTTAGTTTGAACTTTGTAAAATTGAAAGTGTGTGATGTATTTACAAATATGTGTGTGCAGTTATTTTAAGTACGTAATACTTATACATTAGACTAATACCAATGCAATGGACAAGTAAGATTATAATGACATAATTGTAAGTCTCCAGCTAAGATAATCGTGATCCGTGATAATATTTTTAAAAAAAACGTATACACATTATGTAACAACAGTAAACATGATTACACTTGACATTGGTATTGGTATATATATTCCCAGTTGTAACCTTAATTATAACTTAAATCCTCTCATAATTCTTAAATTGTACGGCTTGCATAACAACCTTCAAGATAACGCTGGAGAGGAGGCGCACATCCGTCGAAAAGGTTAAAGACCCTTTGACAAAGTTTCTGTTATGTCTTTAACATGGCATGAGGTTTTTACATATTACTTGGCAAAGTGTTTCATTGTACCTGAACAAAACAATGTAATTTTACAAACTAATATCGATTAAATACAGTCGGTACTAGTATCTTGTAAAGTTACCACTCGACAATATTTTTCCATGGTAAACAATCTTGCATCAAGGCTTACATTATGCACAACAACTCAATCAAGCTAGCTTCAGATCTTAATTCAATCAACCTTCCAGCATCTAGTCTATAATTATAAGTTGCTCTATAGTAGAGTGCTAAGCTAGCAAGTTAGTTTTTAGGTGTTGAGTGGAATATTTTTGTTTTGTTACAGGGAACAATAACCTATGCATGCAAACAGTAGAACGGAATAAAATCAAAATTAAGCTTTGAATTCATTCACCTCATCAAAATATCTATATGTAGGTACAAATATTTAAACATTTTTAACCCGCAAAAATACTGTGCATCATGTAACTTGTAACTTGTATCTTTTTGTGAGTATCGGTGTTAGATGTCAAATCCGGTGTCAAGATGTTAGCTTACCGTTAATTGTTATCAGTACGAAAGATAATTAGAAACCTTGATACTGTTTAGAAAAGAGTTTTAATTATGTAGAAATGCAAAGGGGTAAAGTGAAACAAATTTAATTGATTTTTACAGTTTAAGGGGTTGATTATTATGACAAATGGATCCGGATATAAATAGCTTGTACTAATGGATGAAGATTTTATGTGTATTTTATTAAATTACGTTAAACGGTGAGGTAGATATAATGACGTAAGACAAACTATATAGACTAACTATTAGAGTAACTATTAGAAACTTTTAAAAATGTAGGAAAATTTTATCGAAACACTAGTCTAGTTGACGCAAAGTACAAAAGTACGCATGCATGCATATCAGTACATCTTCCATTGTTTCCCATAATTGGATCTGAGAAGAAAACAAATCATTATGTATTTTGTTTTGACTTCGATAATAAAGTAATGAGACAAACAAATGCAAAAGAAAGATGCAAATGATGAGCAGATAAGCCAAGCTAGCATAGTTATTATTGCGACTTGTTAACAGAAGAGAACGAATCAATACTTTAGTATTTTTTTTAGCTTCAGGCAGTATACTTCTAAAAACAAAAAGGATGGATGTTACGTATTTACCAGTACTACGCACATTTTTGTCAAAAAAACCTTACATTTGTTGTTGTAGAAATTCCGTTCAAATTAGTTCGTGATAAGTTTGCCATGTCAAAAATTTAAGAGAGAATGTACTTACGTCAGTAAAATACACGCGGATATTGATTGCACATGAATTACTCAAAACTCAAATTAAAACAGCTAACAAAATTATATTTGAGAATTTTTAGCTTTATGAAACGAAATACTTATGGAAAACATAGTGTTCAGAAACAACAAACCCGATGAAAATACTACTATTTTAAATTGAAAACTGTACACCACTTCATCTAACGATTAAATGAATGCACTACGTACGTTTTAAGAAAAAAGTTCCCCTGTATAATGTAGATGGTAGATGACAGCAGATACATGTTCGTCGTATCGTAATCGTAATACTCTCTTTGCTGGTAAAAAGGTGCATGTGTTTATGGAGGAACTTGTCTGCTGAGCTGCTGGATTCAACATAAGAGCTGTGGTGAATCAAAATAAAAACAAACGATTTTCTGAGTTTGTGCCGACAAGTGACAAGTTAAAATACACTTGCTTTGAGTTTGAAGACTTTTTGAGCAGTTTATTTATCAGCGTTCGTTAATTAGTTAACGGTGGGTCTGGATAATTGACAGTAATAATGGCAGCGGCAGCTTTTAGTAATGAAGCCCAGGATGAAGACGCAGCTGATTTGTTGTTTCCAAAGGGTAAGGGTTCAATCACTTTAATTTATGGAGTAAAGTTATAGTGGATTTTGATTTTTTAATTGAAGCTGATGTTGGCTAGTTGAAGTAATGGTTTAATTTTTTGTTACTTGTTTGGTATAACTAGAGTTCGAGAATGCGGAAGCCCTGCTGATTTCTGAAGTTAGTTTGCTGCTGGAGCACAGAAGTCAGCAAAATGAAAATTCGGAGGATGAGCAGGCGTTATCTGAAGTGTTTCAAAAGACAAGACAGTACTGTTCCCGGTTTGGAAAGCTGAAAAATAATGATGCCATTACGCGAGTGCGAACGTAAGTCATTAGTCTTTTTTTGATAACAGTTTGTGCATCTACATTATTTAAATGTGTGGGGGACAGAGGCAGAGTCATTTTTGTGCAAGACAAGTTGTACCAATGGTCATGTTAATTTTATTTTGATCACAATTTTTATTGTAGGTTACTTATGTCCAAGAAACTGCACAAGTTCGAGTTGGTGTCATTGGCAAACTTGTGTCCTGAGACAGCGGAAGAGGCAAAGGCTCTCATCCCAAGGTAATTTCTTGAAGCCTGTAACATTTAAATATACCCCTACCCCTCCAGTTTACTTTGATAGTTGTTGATGAGTGCTTAATTAATTAATTAAATTATATTGTATCTCTGTGGTTTTCATTTGCAGTTTGGAAGGAAGATTTGAGGATGAGGAGCTCCGGCAAATCTTAGACGATATTCACACTACCATCAGTTTTCAGTGTTAAACATGACTTCATTCACTGTGCTACCCATACCTGCATTGGATATTCATCTTCATTGATTACCACTAGATTACTTTTAGATTTTATTACTGTTTCTTACTACTTTTCTATTTAAAGGATGAAAATTGATTGTATTGTATTTTTGGAAGGACGATAAATTAAAATTAATAAAGTGAAGAGTGTAGCTGTAAACGTAAATATCTGTAAAAGTTTACCTAGGATTGATGGTTAGTGGTTCTATTCAGTATTATTAACCTTTTGTAGAAAAACGATGTAAAATAAATGACAATTGTCGATTGTCATGTAGCTAGCCAAAAACCTCTCTTGATAACAAGGTTTAATGTTTTTGGTTGGTATTTGATTAAATACTTGTACGAGAAAAAATCTGGGAGCAAGATGTTTTCATTTGAAATTTTAGCATAATAAATGTAGCTAAATAATCTAATTTTCGTTGGAAAAAGAACTTGCGTAATGTAAAAATAGATGAATTGTATGAAGGTTATCCTGTAGTAGGCTTCCAAAATCTTTCGTAATGCTCCATAACGGTTAAACAGCTGAATTATTTACTAAAAACTGCATTTTAAATTAAAATTAATTGTATATTTCCGGAGGCTTCGATATCTTCATCAATCCAATCATCCAGAACGTAAACAAGCATCCGCAGAACTTTTAAGGTAGCAGCCATTTCGAAACAATCAAGCGCTTTCCGGTGATCCTCCTGGTTGTCCGCTAAATTAGTGTCCATGACTACACTAAAATTCCTCACAATTAGCTTTATATAGTCGCCGGCACAACGTCTTGTTTTTTGGTTCCATGAAAATCATGAAATCCCTCACTTCCACTTCATCATTTAGATAGAAAGCCCATCTTAAGTAGATAATTCATAGTTTTAATGAGCCACATTTTTAATTGCAGGAGTTAATTAATTATGAGGAAAAATTATATAAGGGGAACAACGAGTGTTTAAGTAGATAAATTTTATTAGAAACGATAGCCCGATGTTTCGATTCTTGTAGAATCCTCTTCAGGGGCAAAAATACAATAAGAGAATAAATTTTACAGAGAATGTAAGTGAAAATTAATTAATTGTTAGGAACTAAAATGCTACTAGCTGGGTCATGCTCGCTCTCTGTCTCTATCATCGCCCTTGACTAGACATAACGCCGTAAACTCGTTGTTTGGAAACTTTACTATACTTTGGATACTTTTTTTCTTTGTTCAAATGCTGTTGAGAAAATTTTCTCAGTGTTAAGTTATTCGTTTTCGACAGTTGGGTTTGCTGTTTCTCAGTGTTAGGTTATAGTTTGGGAGTTAGGTTTGCTGTTTTGGGGTGTTGGGTTTGCCATTTTACCGTGTTAGGTTACTCACTTCTCTGTGTTGGGTTATACTTTCCTTGATTTTACACTTGGATGAAAGTAAGGGCATTGCATTGTACATTGCAGCTCATGATGAATGATGAGGAGTTGAATGAATGAATGAAGACTCATCCTGAGTCATCCTGAGTTACTCATGCATGCAAATTCCGGATTGAGAGAGTTTTGACTTTATGACACGGAGAAAAGATGTTGAGTAAACAGAAAAAGGGTAAAAATGCAAAAATTATTGCTGCAAGGAAATGTAATTAGATTTAATCAGATTTAATGGCGTAAAAGTAAAAACAGCGGGAAACATTATTTTGAAGTTTGAAATTGATAAAATATCATGATGATAAAATGAAACTACACTAGCAATGGTTTTTCTTATATCAACATGGAAATTAAATTGAGCTGTTAAAATTCTTTGTAAAAGTTTCCGAAGATTGAAGTAAAGAACCTAATTAATGTACGTCATTAGCGAAATGAGGGGAAAATTACGGCACCGTGTCCTTTTGGGTGTCTTATTACGAGCGGTGGTCCTTTTTTACATGTCCGGGAACAATAGTTCTCATCCACCGTTTACCGATACGCTTGCTGAGGCTTGTAAATGAAACAGCAAGTAATCAGTTAAAAGTAAGCAAACAAAAGCAAGTTTTCCTGTATTTTAATTACTGTCCATTTTTTGTTGTCATAAGTAACTTGAATGACTTGGTTTTTGGGCCAAATCGACACCAGACTGATCCCTGTCTGGTGGCTTTCGTCAATAAAAAAAAATGCTGGTTTCCCTGAATCCTGAAGGGCCCCTGAATCTGTGAAAACTATTGCTTTTGACAAAAGTAGAGTTGATATCCCATCAAACACCGATAAAATGAAGTGGCTTCAAATACTACTAATCGATGGGTCGCCAAGGGAAACCCAGTTATTTTTCGTGGAAAGTGGGGCCAACGATAGAGTTTTTGTGTCCAGTACACTACGCCTGGAAACATTGTTTGGTTCCAATGGAGTGCTCGTCGAACCTATACAGCAGCTCGTGGAGAATAGAAGAGTGTGGGCTTAGAATGATGCCCTTGACCACGCATCTGGAATATGTAGACTTCTTTCTTAACAAGTACTGCAGATATGGCAAAACCCGCGGGTTTGGACATAGAAACCCGCGGGTACGGGTTTTAATGGGTTTAAACGGGTATGCGG
>JAQIWN010003877.1:0-12212 GCA_034699025.1 Entomobrya cf. arborea Gr-Col-00668
TTTTCTTGGTTGTGTTTTGTTTCTGTTCAGTTTTGTTCTGGCGTTTGTTTTGAGAACATCTCGGAGGTTTTTATTTTTGCACAGGAAAAAAAGTGGGAAAGATATCCGTTGCCAATTTTTTGAAGTTGTCTTGAATTTTGACAATAGGCAAGGTGAGAGAAAGCAAAGAAATAAGTGTGTGCATTTTTTTTCTGTAAGTAAATGTGTGAGGAGAACGAAATGATTCTACTTTTAAACGAAAGTTTGCACTAGAAGATGATAATCGGATGAACACGGTATTTTCAAAGAGCTTATACATATTTTAGAGTAACTCTACTTAAGAATATAAAATATTAACTACTACTTCAAAACGGAGTTTTTACGACAAGAAGATTCCAACATGCCTTCGCCACTCGCAAACAGTGATAATGAAGTGCCTGAAATTAGGGTTAAGACGGCCTACAATGGGTAAATAATAAATTATACATTTTAAACATATAAAATTTATGAGAAGTAGAGATTTCAATGATCTTTGAAAGATGCTTATAATATTTTGGGAGATGTGTGTCATTCATGTAATATTTATGGGGATACTTTTTGCACAAGTAAGTATTTTACTGTTCATAGTGTATTCACTTTACTTGTATGTTTAACTTTTAAACAGGGAGGTGATGATTACGTATATCAATCCAGGGATAACATTGGAACAATTATGTGAGGAAATTCGAGACATGTGCAAATTTACACCGGACCAACCTTTTACGATGAAGTGGGTGGATGAGGAAGGTAAAATGAAGGAAGATCATGTTACAATAAATTTTTTAGAGTAAAAAATATGAGCAGATGTGTATAAAAGTTTGTTCTTTAAAAACAGGGGACCCATGCACCATATCACATCAAATGGAACTGGAAGAAGCAATCAGACTTTATGAAATTAATAAGGATACGGAAATCGTTATTCATGGTAAGATGATTAATTTATTACCAATATTTTAAAGGTTCAGAGGTATATGCATAAATGGTGGACTATTTGTGTGTGTACTGTATGGGATGTGAGTTATAGGTTTGGGGCAGGCACTACTGTCCTTCTTGTATGGGTTAACTAAATTCGGAGTTTAATCTGCCATCATTATCTGTTTCGTTGAGGATTTATGATGGATATTGTGTCACAATGTACATAATATTAAGTTTAGTGGAAAATGTTCCAATAACGCATTGTTGTTTGGTTAGTGTAAGCATTTAAGTACTTGTTAGTTCATTTTAAAGTACTATTGTTCCGTTAAAATCCCTGCAAGTTATAATGTTGGGCTTATCTACGTCCTCGTATGGAGTTCTGGAAATCAAAATTTCAGTCTAAAACCACCGGAGTGGATTCCAGTGGGATATACAAGTTTACGATGTATGATTCCCGTAGAAGGATAAATAAACACTATTAACATCATAATAGTATGTTGGGTTGGGTTCTGAATACTATATTATAAGAACCAACCACCGATTGAGTTTTCTGAAATTTTTTATATCTATATCTAGAATTTTCAACAGAAAAAATCCTCGGAAATCAATTTAAAGACTGCCTAGATTGCTACTTTAAGATGTATTTGGGATTCTGCATAGTTGAAATAACCATTTTTTCATAGCAATCACAATATATATAAAATTATTGCGTGTTAATTGAGTTAACAAGTGTATTTTACGTACAATTCCTTTAGAATATTAAAGCAGGTTATGATAAGGGAGTAGATAACTGCATTACCACAATGCAAATTGCTCAATCAAAATAGAGCGTCAGCGTTGTTTCAAAATTTTATACGCTGAAATAAATCAAATTGTGGCTCTTCAAATATAAAAGACTACTATATCCATTTAGTTTTTGATAAGTAGATAGTAGTAGTAGATTTTCAAGGGAAACAGGTAAAATATGTTGAGTAAGATATAGAGGAAACGAAATATATTCTTTACTCAGTTGCTTGTATTTCTTGTTGATTGTGGGACAACTTTTATTCTAATAAGCCTGGCTTAATTTTTGAAACGATATTTACTGGAAAACTAAGGTGCAATTATTTTTTAAATTGAAATTGAATCGAAAAATATAAATAGAAGGAAAATATCCATTTTTTCCTTCCTTTCACGGGATAAATTTGAAGCCAAATTTATCCCGTGATAAAATGCTTTTGATGCCCTTGAAACTCTTGGGCTTGAAACTGAAATGTTTTTCGGGTTTGACTTAAAAATCACCAAAAGGTTAACTTACGTATATGTAGCTTTACATAAACCCCTTAAACACTTCAAAATAGTAAGAAAATACATTCGTTCTAGATAACTTTCCTTCAAAATACTATTCTATGTCGAAACTTTTACAGAATGGAAAATTAAATACCGTCACATAACAGCTCTTTGTGTGTGTAAACTGATTTTCCACTTTAATAATTTTCCATAGTTAGAATTTTCCAGCAATTAGAATTCGTGAATACTAAGCACGTACTTGTAGTTTAATTAAATTTCTATCGTGTTTTATGTCAAAGGTACTCCTGCCACAACTATACAGTATTATTACAAATTTTGCTTATTGAGTGACTTTGACTTCTTTTAAATCTTCAAGAGGTTAAGTTAAAAATGCTACTCATCCAAGATCGACAAGATTGATATTTTGTTTAGATGCCAGTTGAGACTGTTGAAGGTACAACAGTTAGCCATCTATTGGACAGTTCCACTATGTGACTTTCTCTTAATTTTCTTTGAGAATGAGCGAGTGGCCTGACCAAAAGCAAATATATATTCATTATATTCGTAAGTGCACAGAAATGATTATAATTGATAGGTAGAACACAGAAATCTAGGATATAAGCTTTGTTGTCTACTTACAAATACGAAGACGAAGGGTTAAGTAATACGTTTTTAGGATGCATCCATTAATTGCCCATTTCAAAAATATAAATGCATGCAAGATTCGATTCGAGAAAATTGATGTAGTTTTCTTCTACTTGTATGCTTTCGTACAAAGTCATATTTTTTTCTTTTCCCAGATGTCCTTCCATCTTTTCTCCTTTTTTGCTCTCTCTTTCATGTTTTATGGACTCCAAATGGACTTTTGAAAAAAATCATGGTTTGCATGCATAACTAATAACTTTTCTCTAGGCAAAATTCAAATAAGAATATGCATCACTGTTAGAAGCTCTGTTGTGAATTACATCTCTCTTTTGCACCACTGCCCAGTCATGGTTTTTGCATAGAAATTTATGCATTTAATATTCTACACATGCATATTACATTTCTCGATTATTATTATTTCTGGAAGGAAAACAAGAAAATCTCCGGGAAAAATATTCCTACGTAAAAGAAGATCCCTCCAGACGTTAATTCATGGCATGCATACAATATTATTATGAAAAATACGCATACGTACGTGTAATAATAAAACTGCCGAATAGTTCAACTTTCAAATCTGAGGCTTTCAAGCAGAAGCATCCATACACAAAAAGAAGAAAAAAAAACAAGTTGAATTCCAAACAGCTCCATACGAGTCAAAAAATGGTGGCGGTGAAAAGAGCGAGGGAGAAAGTATAAAGCCGGTTCTTTCTTTTTATTGCTCTCTCTACACGATGGCAGAACAAGGCATGTTAGCGAAAATGAAGGAAAAACCAGAGAGACCACCACCACCACCGCATTAAAATACGAGAGAAATGTAACGACAGACCCAGGAAAACCCCGCTTTTCTACATGAACATGTCTCTGTTATCTATTTCATATGTAAAACGTGTATAGGTATTTCAAACTGCAGAAGACTGTACATGTTACATATTATATTTTGGTATGGCATGGCATGCGCCTACACCACCATACCACCACTGATTGCTTACTTCATCTCATCTGCTTTTCTGAAAATGTTTCTAAAGAGAAAGCTGCTTATTTGAGAGCGAATCACTTAATACCTCTTTTTACATAGTGGAGAAAGAGAGAGAGAAAGACTGAGGGAGATCAGTCAGCAAAAGACAGGCATACACATTTACCAACTTTTAACGGCTTAAGTTATGTTCATCTCTCTTTCACTCTCAAACACAAGCATACATCCATAATATTATGCAATATGTACCTACACAGCTGCAAGAGTACTACCCATATACAAAACTTTCATACACGTCTATATATTAAAAGAGCAAAATGCTTTATTTTCTCCCCTTCAAAATTTTCACCAAAGTTGTTGGGCTACAGCCACTGGCTTGGCTCGCATCAAATTTGGCATTTTCTGAATCTCAGACAACTTACTTTTAACTTGTGTGTGTATAATGTTTAGAGAAAAAAAAGTTTCCTTGTTACTTGTGTGCATGTGAGTTACTTTACAACAAGTCGAAGTTTTCTTTATCACAATAGCCGTATGTAGAAATCACCAGCTAGTCCAAGCAAAACTAGCACTGTTTCTAATAGTTTTAGTTTACAAGTCTTGACTTCTACTTTCTCCTGTTTTTCCACAGTTGTCTTTTTACATTAGAGCGACATATAACCAAAAACCAGCAGCATCATAGCATATCAAACCAGCAGATTTTCATGTAGGCAGACACACAAGCACCAAACACCACTTTACTCTCAAACACACAAAAGGAGAGAAAAGTATTTTTTTCTCTATTCACCTGCTTGTTTGGATTGTTGTTAGTGCTCTGCTTATATTACAAGAAGAGAACTTCTCGTGTTCCAAGAAAGAAAAACTGCTTTCCTTGTAGCTGGTAGTCTTACACTACTTATATATTTGGTAGAGCTATGCCCATATCTTTTATTTGGATCTCGTTGTTCTACCAATGTAAGTAGGTATAAAATCTACCTTTAAAACTACTGGACTAGCTATCATCATCATCATATTAGATCGGGCACGAGAATTTAAAAGCTTAACAAAAGAACATTGGTTTTGCTTGTTGGTCTGTCTGAAAGTATAGCAGCTCTCTCTCTCTCTCTCCACTGCTGTTGCTGCTGTTCCAATAATACTTGTAACTTGACTGCTCTGAGTACTATCATCAGGGTAGTAGTCTCTCAGGCAGGCTTTCACTTGTTTTCTAGTAGAAAATACTATTTTCTTGTTAATAATAACAAAAGGCAATTCGTCTGCTATTGTTGATTTCTTTTTTTCTCTAGGCACTTCCTCTATACATATTATATAAAATACTTTGAAAAGAAAAAAGGAGAAAGAGAAAGGCTATTTCAAGTTTTACCTTTTTTACTTATTTTCTTCCCTTTTTTCCTTACCTATACCTTCACAACAGAAGTTCTATCCGTTCAGGAAGTGAAGAATAAAAAAGGAATATCGTTTTTTATTTTTCTCTCTATTCTTATTTTCTTTCTCTTTGTGAATTTTGACCAAACCTCTTTCTTGTTCATTTTTCATTCTTCTTTTCTTAACTCTGACTGACACACACACTTGAACAAAAGTTTTTTTAGTCCTTCCTTCCTGGAAATAAGCATGGTGGTTTGATCGAAAGAGTTAAACGGAGAAAGTTGAACCAGCTCCAGAAAGAATATTTGAAAGAGAAGGATTTTCACTAAAGCTCCTGCTGTGTTTTGGATATTATTAGTCGTTTGAAAGTGAGAGAAAGAGGGCGAGCTTAGTAAAAGAAATTAAATGTTCTCTTTTTGACTTTGCTGTTGTTTTGTCTAGAAGAAAGGAACAACGAAAAATAACGACAAAAGTAGTGAAACTAACTGATGAAATATTGTAATAATATTAGAACGTCATTTGCACTTTCTCCCAATAATCGTAAAAGTGAATGGATAATCGTATCGTAAATAAGTTATTTTGCTGCTACTGCAAAGAAAATGTAAAGAAATAGGTTTTGATCACCCACCAGCCAAATTCAATATACATCATAATCATTGGTTCAATCATCTTGCAACAAAAAATTACCAACTATAAGAAAATATGTGATTTGAAATTCTTACTGAGTCTGAATCCTTCCACTGTAGCCATCATCATTTTTTATACTAATCAAGAAACGGGTAATAATCATAGAAATGTATAGACAGAAAAGTTTGCTCATTATGCAACAAGCACAACAGTCAAACAGTGCAGCTAAGAAAAAAGTGATGCAGTAATAACATTTTATAGACTACTTATATTGTGCAATAATTATTTACTGTCATTTAACTCAATATTTAAACTGCCGGTAATGAGACAATTAACAGTTCGAGCGTCTTGGAAAAAAATATTGTGTATGAATGAAAAGTTATTGATTTACGTGCAGATTGACATGATGGTGTACAAACATTTTGCTTGAAAGTTTGCATATCTGTGAAAAGCGTTTTTGAATGTAAAGTGTCACGAATAAAAAAACAGTTTATTACAACAGATTGAACTGTAATAGTGAGCTGTAGGTGATTGCTTCAGAATTAATGCACTTCGAAAATAACGTATTTACGTATACGAAATTCTATAAGCTCTCTTAAAAAGCTCGAGAACAAGAATAACAACAACTGAGCTAGTTTTATATTGCTATTATTTTTTATCCTCACTCAACCATCGCACAAAAAAGAAGTTGACAAATAATCTGATCTCTTAATCAGAAAACCAATGTAACTCTCGTGCAGTTCATACCTAGATTACATTCCACTTTGATATTACCGGTTGCGGCGAAATTCTTTTCTTACAAAAAAATTGTACAAAATATATTAATCCTGGTTTTCCACATACATGAGTCAAAATATTGGCAAATAATACGCAAAAAGGTTATATGAGTAGCGTGTGAAATGCAAGTACATGCATGAGAGTTTATATTGCTATAAAACTTACTAGACACGTGTTCGGCGAACTCGGCTAATACTCTACCCTGATGAGGTATTTTTTTTTGCAAAGAAAAGGATTTGACGAAAGAATGTATAAACTTACAATGTAAAGCTATGCTGTAACTAATTCAGAGAAAAAAGCAGAACAGGAACTTTTTTCTTGTGGTTCCGTGACATTGACATTTGCAGTCTGAGTAAGAGATTTTTATTGTATTGTTGCGTTACACGCAACTGTGATATGCGAAAACTTTTGCGAACTTGGTTGGAAACTTATCAATAGTCTCAGTAGTGACATTACAAGAGGGAAGACATCGGAACATTAACAAAGAGATATAAAACAGTCTTTTGACAAAAACCAGCTTATTCAAAAATGGCGTGGGGATATTGGATATCGTCTGAACTTGACCTAAGACCCAAAGGTATGAAATGATTTCACTTGAACTTTTGGACACCAATTTGCTATTGATATTCCTTGATTGTCGATTATACTTGTGAACAAAATATTATGCATGCTTGAAAATAACCATGAAAAGGGTCATAGAATTCTAAAAATAAAGAAACAGGAAATGTCGAAAAAACATAAAAAATTGTGTATTGCAGTCATGCAGCCAAAAGGCATACTAATAATATGTACATGCTTATGTGGAACTTGGGGCATATTATGTAAATAATGTGGTTTACTTGGCTTTGCTTGTGGCACGTGTTCCCAAGTTCCAGTAGTGTTCTCATACTAACAAATTCATTAAAACAGGAACCTCCTGCAGGCATCATAAAAATACTCATTCAGTTCAGGAGAACGGGAAAAGGTACTATCCGGTTGCTGTCATTCTGTTTAACTGTACACAAAAACCCTTTGAGTTTTGTACTGGTCGGCATTTGCAAAGGAAACATTTTTTTGGGACTAATGTATACTTTTGCTGTACACGAAACGAAGTAGGAATTTTTTATGAATTTATTTTCTCCAGACCCTTTTCTTTATAAAAACTCATCAGACTACACGTTTACAGTCAAGTAAAACACAAAAAAACCTGGCGCATTCAAAAACATATAATATCTTTCTCCGTACCCGCATCGCATAGCCTTTGGACTAGTTTGTTTTGTTGGAAGGGGGGGGGTTGGTGGCGTGGTGCTTTAGGCATAGTTCCGCATGTACTCACGAGCTAAACCATACGTTCATAATATTCGTTTAATTATCTCATTTGTACCACTCTAATTTCCTTCATTACTCCACCATGACTCAGCAGCCTTCATCGAATCAACATCATACTAATTACAAGCACTAGACTTTTTCTTTTGTTTCTTGAATGCAAATGTGCAAACAATCGGAGAATAATGAACTCGTTAAAAGTTACTAGTGTGGTTGGCGAGTCTTGGTGAAACAAAGCGAGAAACTATATAAGTCATTAATAAATAATTTACTTTTGTAAACGTGATACCATTGAGCCCTGAGTCTGCCGTACCTTTTCAAAAGAGAAAATACTGTGTGCATTTTATTCCTATCTTTTGTAGATCTCCAAATTTTCCTGGTTATTGTAGCCTCATAAGGTGCGTTTCAAAATATGCCATTGAAAAGTATAATTTTTGATGCGCTAATTTAGCCTTGAGTGTACTCCCGAAATTCCAAGAGATTGAGAGAAGGACTAGGCCATAAACCATATTTACTATAAAACCACAAGACCAACCACTCTGTCCTATAAAACCAGTCAACAAAGCATTCCAATTTCATTTTGACGCATTAACGCGGTTAACGAAGTGTAGTCGTAGTGGTAGCAGCTGAAAACTGTTTCTATACTTTTGGATCACGCTTCATATCCTTTCTCTCACAGAGAGCATAACCAACATGTCTGTCATTTTGATACCATACCACCACCATCACCGTAACACACAACATTAGAAATTTTGTAAAATAGTTTCTCCCAATCCCAATAAGACCCAGCAATGTAACCATTTCCTGTTTAAAACGAAGTAAAGTTAAGCTTCTTCCGAGCGTGGTCTGGTCGCTCTCTCTCTCTCTCAAGCTAAGAGGCGTAAGTAAGGAAAAAAGACTTTTCTCTCGTTGTGTCCCTCATTCCACTTATTTTGTCACTCATGCCATGCCTGTTGGCAGTTTTACTTTTTATACCTCTTTTTCATCTCCCCTTTTTCTATGACTTGACTGAGGGCCCATACCCAGCATCAAGGCCCAAAGTACGCACACCAATGACATGATTTCCCACATATATATCCATGTGTTTTACTAGTGTAGTGTGATATGTTAACAGAGTAAAAGTGCCATTCACCAAAAGGAAAGCAAAATATCGATTTTCTCTTGAACAACATAATATACATTCCCCACAAAAAAAATCTCTGGTTAGTCAGCATTCAGCATTGAGGTTCTCTTTTTCATAGCACATTTTCACTACCCACACACATAGGTTATGGTTATGTTATACATACATATTAAAATATTATGCTTTCTAGTAGCATAACACAAGAAAGAGAAATTCGAGGGGAACAGCAGCCAGGAAAAGACAGTGAAAAGCTGAAGGTTTTAGATTTCTCGCTTTCCTCTCATTCCTTCACTTTCATCGTCTTTTCTTTTCCATTCCATCCTCCACTCCCTTATCGTCTCCTCTCTCCTCTCTCAGCTCTCCTAACAACAACACAACTCATGCAACCACTCACCAACTGTAAGATGAGAGAAATTTAGCAGCAAATTTTCATATAACATAACCCTTTTTCATAAAGTCCAAGTGGAGCCTTTTTTCTCTGCAGTCTATTCACCGTGTATACATATTATGTTAATATGAAAAAAGACTCGCATAAGTTAGTAGGAAGAGTGAAAGTAGAAGAGAAAAAAAATTTTCTCCAAACGAAAAACGAATACTCATACTTATTGTCTACATGATCTCACTACTTGACTACATGAGTGAACCAGCCAAGTATTATGTATTTTTATATACTCTCTTGTCATTATCCTTTTTTGTATGTATTACCTACGCAAGCCGTATGTACGATTACTAGATGATCATAATCATCGTTCCCTTCGTCATCAGCATCATGACTATGGCTATGACTCGTAAGGGGAAAAAATGGTTATTTTTTCCTTCTGCTTTTATCTGCCAATGCCAACAAAAACACGGTTGGACGAAGGCAAGTCGTTTTTTCGGGCATAAAAGGCAAGGAGTACTTGTTGTTGAAGGATCCAATCCAACCCAAACGACTTTCTATAGGTGCCCAAGTCCCATTTTTCGGTTTGGGGGATAATATTATGGACTTTTATATAAATCTACACAAAAAATGTTTTTCTGCTCTGTATGCATGTACCTTTCACCAGAAAAAAAACTGTTTTTTAACTCAGCTTCCATACTTGAGAGAGAGAGTTGAGAGAAAAAAAACTCTGAATGGAGGAGAATGTATCAACATCCGAAATAAGTAAAATACACACGCGTACATTTTTAGATATCTATAACATGTACATTTTGCAAACAACACAGGCACTCATACTCATATACACTAACATAAAAGCAAGAAGTTTTTTTTACCATTACCAAAAACAGCCTTTTACGACTACTTCATCGACTTGTGTCGTCGATTCTATTTTCTTGTTCTTCTTCCTTTTCCCTTTCTCCAGTTCATCTACTTTAATACTTTCTTTGGTGGTCCTGAATTGTGTGGTAGTGATGCTTTTTCTGCTGCTTCAGGGTTTATAATTTTTCCGTTTTTTTTTCATCCATCCTGAAAAGAAACTAGTAAAGAAACAAGACAAATAAAAGGAGAGAAAGGATAAAAAAGGGTGAAGAAGGAATACCAATTCGGTATATTATACTATAAAAATGTTTTCTCTTCTTTAAGTTGTGTGAGTTGAGCACTGCTAGAAGGGAGGTTTTCGGTAATAATTTTTAGAAGAGAATGTAGCACAAAGATAAGTCAATTCAATACCGCGAGAAAATATAGTAGCGATTGTCGTATCAGTCGTATTGTGTATCATACAACTCGACTCGTATGTTTTTGGTCCCCGTGTATTTTCCATTTTGTATGGATTTTCCACATGCCATCAACATCATCATCATCAGCATCAACATCCATTTTCATTCGGTGGAAAAAGTTGGAAAGAAAGGGTAGTACACTACAAGAGACACATAACATAACCTAATATACTAGTGAGTGCATACATAGTTAAGTGCCACTCTAGTCAAGAGACGAAAGAAGAAACATTTATTGTTAGAGTTGAGGTTGGGGCCCTTTTCACTCCTTTTCTCTTTTCGTTCCACTTGCATTTGTGGATACGTGTGTAAGGGAGGCGGAATTTTTGGCAAATGCAGAGAGCAAAAAAATAAACCTACTGCTTCTTACAACGTAAAAAATATATCAGCAGGAGAAGGAGAATCAGTCAATAACAGTGGTAGTCGCAGTGTAGCTGTAGGAGTAAAGATTACAAAAAAAGTCCGTGACAAATCCGGAAGTAACAATTCGAAGAAGACGAAAAGCGAAAAAAAATAAGTGTGTTCATGGAGGAGCTCTTGGTGTTTTTACTGTGCAATGTATTGGAAATCAGAGAGAAAAACATTAAAGGGAAAATAAAGAGATATCAAATCAAAGAGCAAGGAAAAATAGGAGGGTCCCATGTGCATGACGTGTAGTTAAGGCAGAAAAGCAAACAATCAAAGCAAAAAAAAGAGAAAACTTTCGTATGGAGAATCGTATTATTATTATCTATATTACTATCCAAAAAAAATATGTGGAGTAGTGTGTGAAGAATAGTGACTGCACCTGTACCAAATTGTGTACATTTTTATGCATTATAAAAGTATCCAAAAAAAAGTGATAGGTTGAGCAGAAAGAGAGACATAATAGTAGTGGCCATTATCTACTCTCAACAAAAACGACTTAAAGAATAGCCGATCACAGTGGAACGGAAGTACGGGGAGAAAAGCTCGTCTTATTTTATTACCGAAGATCGACAGGAACAGAGAAAAGAACTTTGGGAACAGGAAACAGTATTTTTTCTTGCTTTGGATTTAAATTACCTAAAGTTATCGTAAGGTCTTTATTTCTTCCCTTCAAAAAAAAGTAGCTGAATTGTTCACAGTAGTTCAATATCCCTTTGAACTAGCAAAAAAAGTACATTAAGTGTGTCCTTGCGTCATAGTCATAGGATAAAAAAAACGTTTCATCTTTCTTGGATAATTTATCGGTATCGTAAATTGGAATGGCGATCACAATTACACTTCTGTTCTTAATATATTATGCATTTACTGTGTTCAATGTTCCACATTGCTGATTATATATTTAAAATGTATGTAGTTGTCTAGATCCATGCACATAAGTTGGTAAAAACACCTTTCATTTTCATTATTTCAATGGAACAAGTCATTTTCATTCTGTTTTATATTGTCATCTCCTCGCCATCCATCCTGTTGGAATGATACAGGTATATGCTTTCTTCGTGTATGCATATATGGATGTATAGGAATGTATGCATGGCCATA
>JAQIWN010003878.1:0-12211 GCA_034699025.1 Entomobrya cf. arborea Gr-Col-00668
ATATTTTATAGTCTTTGGTTTAGACTGTTCTCTGACAATAATTTCTTAATGAGCCGATATAACTGGTAAAGTGTTTTAATATTACTACGCGTTTAAAAAGGAATCGAAAATCTTCAAGAAACTTTTAATAAAAACGAAGCTACGAAGGCGGGCTGCAGCTTTTTATACCTTTTAGAGAGCATGTCTGCCTATTTTCTTAAATAGAAAATTTCTGAGTAACGCAATAAAATGAAAAATAAAAAAATAGTTGTATTTAATTCCAAGTAAATTATTTAACCATGCCAAGAGTCATCATCATCATCACTTGCATTGATATGTGATGCTGGGATGGCCTGTCCCGATACATCATGATCTCTTATGGAGAATAAAATAGAGATGGAATTAATAAAACGTTAAAGACAAGTTAAATAATTGGCATATTTATATTAAAGTGTGTTGATGAAATGGTGAGATCAATGGTGCTGGCATTGTTCTGATGTCTAATTCTAGTTTAGTAGCAGCAATCGTTTTGCAGGCAGGTCCGCAGTTTAATTTTTACAAGTGCATAAAACCAAATCATCAATCACCATAAAGTCAAAGACCAATGATATGTGTGTCATAAATAATTACATATTAACATGCATTACCGTGAAAAAAGTTTCATTTTCTGAAGTACTAACATTACATACATATTTTCTTAAAGTTTTTTTTACATTTAACACAAAATGTATGGAAGAAGTGAGCAATCCAAAAGAAATTTCAATTTAAAAGTCTTCTGGTAAGTAATGACTCGAATAGAAAATCATAATGAAACTTTAATAATTTTTAAGAAAAACAATTTGCTGCTGAAGTGAATTGATAAACTTGAGAATGACAATATCATCCAGTAACAGGAGTATGTATGCATAACTTGTTATCAAATAAAAATATAACTGTTAAAAGGTTTTAATATCTACAGATTTCACTTTGGAATCAAAATTCTTTGTAAAACTTTTTTTTAAATGAGACAGAAAGCTATGCAAAATGGGCTGCAGCTTTTTATATCTTTTAGAGAGAGTGGCTTGGCTGCCTGCATTTTTTTTAAAGTTTTTTTTTTTGAGAACTACATCACATTAATTTTTAAACACAACTGTCTGGTAACCCAATGCAAAAAGAGAACAACTTGACAAGTCACGGATGATTTATGTTTGTAAGACAATTTAAGCATCAAAATTCAAAATCTTTTGCATTTTTCGGTTACGATTTTTCTATGGTAGTATGCCTAACATCAAAAATAAACGGTTACAGCTCATGTTATGAAAGATATACTAAATATAACTTAATTATCCAACCACCTGACCAAAATTCACCATCATTTCACAAGTACCATCAGCATTCTTATAATGATCTGACAAGAACGTTTCTGGCAACGAAAAAGAGACTGGTGGTCTGTGTGCTTTTGGAAAATACATGATGCACTTCAATTCCTCCAAACTGGTTGAATTAACTGTCCACATCAAATCTGACACACACGCCTCCCCATCCTTTTCAATTGCCTTCGGGCTGGTTCTCCCTTTGATGAGGAACTTCACTGCGATCTTACCACTGCCACTTTGAGCATTTTCGCTTTCGTCGCCATTGAGATTGGTTGGATCCGGAATGGTACTGATTCCAACGATGGCCCATGATAGGTTTTTTGTATCCGACTGGGAAATTCGCTGGATAAGTAGAAAATAACCAACAGTTTTACCTGCTTGGCTGCTGTACACTTCATACAGCTTAACAGGCTGGAAATCTGGCAAGTTACCACTGATAGGTAACGCAAATCGAAATAAACTGTTGGTTCCAACTTCGACCTTCTCGAAAGTCAGACCCCGTTCTCTTTTTGAGGGATCACCAAAAGAGCATGTCATGAGGTGGGCAATGACATCTTTCGTATGCTCGGGATCCTGGATCATTGAATCAGCGCAAATCCTAAACTCGCACGGACCTGATGGGTGTAATAGCTTGCAAAATTTAACCCCATTTGACGTGGAACTGCAAATAAAAAGATGAATTATATTTTTTTTTAAATTGTAAAAAAATAAATCATCCAACAATTAAACTCATTATAAACTGTGAACTAATTAACTCTTACCTAAAACGACACTGTATTTCATGGGCATCCCGCCTATTCCGCGGAATGTCTTTTTCCAAACAGCCCTGCCTTTTGTAGATGCAATGGAACCGTAATAGGTCCAAGCAGGTTTCAGCTACACGGTTCCTCATTTTTTCAACAGGATATGCATCCCGACAAGTGAGACAATACTGTAGTTTTGGCAAGCATGTTTCACATACAACGTGGCCACTGGGGCACTGGAACACATCCTTCCGGGGATAATCCTGGCACATGGGGCAAATAAGGTCTTCAGTCTTCATTCTCAGCACAGCGCTTACAAGTCCATCGCCAAGTGATCCAGGTGAGTCCTCATCACTCGATTCATCACTGCTCGAGGAGGTTACGATTTCTTTTTTGATTTTTGTTATAAGCACTATGTTCCCATATTCAACTTCATCAGACATCTTACTCCGTTTTGACCCTGAGGACGACATTATTCGCCGGGTTTGAGCAATCTAAATAAAATTAAAGATAATTCAAAATTATAACACACAATTATTTCATGAAGGATCTCACCAACGAAAGCAATCAATTTATGTTTAAAAATGGCTCCTTGTTCCTATTAACTAATTTAACTGTACTAGAATCCAATCAATTAAGTAATTTACCTGTTTAACTGCACCAGTAAAAAAACTAGCTACCTTCTGAACTAAACAACCACCACAACCACCTTAATTGGTATCAGGTAACGGCAACGTTAAGACGAAAATAGAACAGGCTTCAGCAGCACGAGACTTGGCTAAAAAAAACACCATCAAAAAATAAAATCAGCTTATTTCATTACATGACATTTTAATTAGGTAAATAATAACTGGAGATTGGATAAGTTAATTATCAAATTACTATTAAACTTACATACAAGCAAGACAGAGTAATTGAATAGCAAGGTAATTAATGTTCAGAGCCTTAGAAAGTTAGTCTTTTAGCCACGTAAACAGACCAAACTAAACCAAAAAAAACTAGTCGTCTTGACACTTGTTTTCTTCCTACAAATCATACAAAGTTATCACTACCCTAATTACGTAATTAGTTGTTTGTTAATATTTTGATTTTAGTAAAACACTATATTCAATTTTTTTTACCAACACTCAATTATCTCATTGAATTGAAATTACAAAGTTATTGGCATGCATATTGCATTGCTATTGAATTTTCAGAAGAAATAAGTATTTTTACGGCTGTATCTGCGCGGCTCTACGTTGGCTATCCACTTTCTTTTGGGGCATGACGAGAATCCTCTCTCGTCACCTATTTTCTCTATGACATATGATGCGATGCGTTATGCATGCTCATGTATTTGATAGCTTTAACTTAACATCTCGTCCATAATACCCCATCAAAGAAATAAAACAGGTTAAACCTGTGGTAGCCAACGCCCGATTCTCAAATATTAAAACACAATCGATCAGTTCACTATTTAAAAAATAAAGAATCAAACAAGTTTTATTTTTAAATTTAAATATTTCAAAATTATCGAATTTTTGGTCATTGTCTCTTGACAAATTATTATGATCCCATGACAAGTTTCTTGACAATTGGATGTTCAGACAGATAGATAGACTTTTTCTCCCGTTAAACTGTTAAGGGGAAATGTGAGACATAAGAAGATTATGAATGGTGATGGAATGAGATCATAATATCTCGTCAAATAAAAGTGTTGACAAATTTGTTTGACAAGTACTTCCTTTTTAAAATTGTAAATTTTTACTTAAAATTCATCCTAAATTTTCCTTTTATAATTACACATTAAGTTTATCATCATTACTTAATTTATTTAACAGTTTTTATCTCTCCTTCAACTAAACCACAGTCCCAAAACAATAAATTAATTGATAATTCATTTTAAATTAATAGCTATACTGTGCATTCAACTAGATAATCAATTTAACAGTTTTTTCTCTTCACAAAAATTCATTTTTTTAAAAAAAAAGAAGAAAACCTTACCACAAAAAAAATGAATAGTTTAACAAAAATACATAATTTTAGAAAGTTAATTGTCATTAAAATTACAAAAAAAAAATCCTATTTCGTACTACAATCCAATTCAATAGGCAAATAGTTCATCTTGAAATGAATTAAATATGCACTGGACCAAATTTAACGACCATTTCACAAGAATGCTCCGGCCCTGGATTCTTATAATAATCTGTTAAGAAATTCTCCGGAATTGAAAACGTGTCTGGCGGACGTCGCTCATTTGGGATCATCATAAATTCTTTCCACTCATCCAAAGAGGTAGACATTACAGTCCAGCTCAAATCTGATACACATCCATCTCCATCCTTTGCCATCCCCTCAGGGCTGGCATTCGCTTTGATAACAAAGTTAACTGTGATCTTACCCCTTCTTTGAGGATTTCCGCCGACATTCAAGTTCGCAGGTGGTGAATTGAGTGCAACAACAGCCCAAGATAAATTCTGGCGTCCGGGCTGTGAAGCTCGCTGAACAAGTACAAAATAGCCAAACGGCTTATTTGATGATAGGCTGGAATTCGTGTAAACTTCAAAGAGCTTAACAGGTTGGAAATTAGGCTGATTAGGAAGGATTGGCAGACGAAATTTAACCAAGTTGTTTGTCCAGATTAAAATCTTCTCGTGAGAAAGATGCTGATCACTTGTGGATGGACTTCCTAAACGATAAGTCTTCAGGTGCTGGATGACATCCTTGGCATGCTCAGGGTCCTCCATTATCGCCTTGGGGCAAATTCGAAACTGGCAGTCTCCTGGAGCGTTGAACAGTTTGCAAAATTTGACGCCAGTTGGGCTTGGACTACAAAATAAAAATATGAAGTACATTTTAAAAAAATGCCAAAAATAAATTATGGGACAATAAAATTAATTACTTGCTAATGAATTCATACTTACTTTTGGCGACACTGAATTTCGTGAGGATTACGCCGATTTCGAGGAATATTTGTCTTCAAGCATCCCCGATTCTTGTAGGAGCAATTATAAGTCATGTCATCCAACTCGGTTTCCGCTACCCGGTTTCTGATTTTCTGATCTGGGTAAATTATACGACAAAGAGGACAGCGTGTTAACTCTGCGATGCAGCCGTGACATATAATGTGGCCGTTGGAACACTGGTAAACTTCCATCCTTGGAAAATCTTGACAAACTGGGCAGATCAGATGGTCCTTTTGGACCCTCACCACAGCTTTAATAGATCCTGGAAGATTTTGGAAGCCTGGAATGGCGTCTGTGTTTGAGGAGCTATCGGTCACCAATTTGGTTCGCTTCTTGACTGGTTCGTAGTCCTCGTCGCTGGAGCTGTCACTTGAGCTGGGATCATCTGAAGAGGATGACATTGTGTGAGCCTTCAGCCTTGACTAAAATAAAATTAAAAAAATTAAAAATAATAATTATTTGTTTCGAAAATAAAAATATATAACACAATTAAAAATAGGTTACGAAATATCTTACCAGTAATCACAATCACAATTATTGGTTTGGACACACGCTTTTTTTTAAATAATCAACTGCAGTGGAATGTAAGCACTTGGTTAAGAGATTTACGAAGTGTTTTGCGAAAATCTAGGAAAAAAATGGTAGTTTCTTAACTGAACAGCCAACACAAGCATCTGACTTGATGTCTGATCTGATTCCAGGAACGTTCAGATGGAGAGTGAGTGAGTAGCCTGGGACGACACGGATATTTATAGAGCAAAATAATTGAATATTAAATTAGCTACTTTAATTACGTAATATTTAATGGTGTAGAGATTATATTTGAATTATGAAAATAATTTAAAACTTACATGTGATTTCCGGAAATAAAAATAGCACACTGTGGACTGATTTAAAATGGACATAAAATGAACTGGCATGGCACTAAAATGGCATAAAATGGACTTTAATTAATCTCAATTAAAATTACAGCTATGTAGATGAAAATTCATTTTTCGGAAGACACGAAATTAATTATTGTCTGCGTAAACAAAACAGACAAAGTCATTGACATTTAATTTGGGATGCAAATGCTTTTTGGCTACCAAGTATACAACGTTATTATTATCCCAATTACGTAATTTAATGTGTTTTTGTAAAGCATGCATAGTATTCAGCATTTTACGCGAGGTAGTTAAAATTGTGATTGGTCTTGAATCTTTAATTTGGTTGACAAATATTTTAAGGAAAATTTGAGACAAGAAAATTATGAATTTTATGAATGGTGAAGGAATGAGAATGCGAGCAGGTCCCAAATTAACGTTTTAATAATTTACTTGGAAAATTATGTATTTAATTTTTTTCAGTTTTTCGTTAATTTTTTATTAAGCTGTTGTACCGGTTAGCAAAATAAAAATTCATTCTACACTCTATATTTTTACATTAAGTTTATCATCATCACATCTATCACAAATAATTAAATTTTTCTCTTCTATCCATCAACATAAATACTTGTTCAATTTTTAAGATAATGTTTTAGTAATCCTAATAATTCTATTAAAATTTTATTTACAACTAAAAACAATTTCATATTTAAAGGCCAATTCAATATTTAAAAAATTACCTTATATCTCAGACAGGTAAATATTTCATGTTTCACATCACATATTAACTTTAATTATTCAACCACTGGACCAAATGTCACAGTCATTTCACACCTCCAATCTGCCCTCTTATAATACTCTACTAAAAACACTTCCGGTATTGCAAACGTGAACGGTGGGCGACGTTTACTCCGCATCATCATAAATTCCTTCCACTCATCCAAATAGATTGACATTACAGTCCAGCTCAGATTTGATACACATTCATCCCCATCCTTTGCCTTATCCTCACGACTGGTCCTCGCTTTGATAAGAAACTTGACTCTGATTTTACCACCACTTTGAGGATTTCCGCCGCCATCGATATTCTCAGGAGCTGAATTAAGTCCCACAACCGCCCACGATAAATTTTGTCGTCCAGGCATTGAAACTCGCCGGATAAGAACAAAATATCCTACTGTTTTATCTGGTGAGCCGTCAAAAACTTCAAATAGTTTAATTGGTTGGACATCAGGATCATTTGGAAGGATTGGCACACGAAATCTCACTGATTTTTTCGCCCCAATTTTCACCTTGACATGAGGAAGAGTAGTGGTACTTGTGGATGGACGCCCTAAAGGATAACTTGTTAGGTGGTTGATTACATCCTTGGCATGCTCGGGATCCTGCAGGATAGTGTTGGGGCAAATTCGAAACCGACAGGGTCCTGTGGCGTTAAACAAGCTACAAAATTTGACGCCGGTTTGCCTTGGACTGCAAAAAAATAATTAATTAGGTAAATAAATTGCACAAAAATTAAACACAAAATAAAATTTCATAATTTGTGAAATATACTGAAAAAGAGCTTACTTGAAACGACATTGGATCTCGTGGGCATTACGTCGATTCCGAGCAATATTTGTCTGCAAGCAGCCCCGATTCTTGAAGGAACAATTATAAGTCATATCATCCAAGTCAGTTTCCGCTACCCGATTCCTAATTTTCTGATCTGGATAAGTCACTCGACAAAGAGCACAATGTGCTATCTTGGCGATGCACCCATTGCATACAATGTGGCCATTGGAACACTGGTAAACTTCCATCCTGGGAAAATCTTGACAAACTGGGCAAATTAGGTGTTCCTTCTGTACTCTCACTACAGCACTTATAGCTTCCGGAAGTGGGTCTGGATTGGATGATGATGGTGGGTTGGCGGTTCTGCTTCGTTTGCTGGGTGGTTGGCATTCCTCTTCGCTGGAGGTGTCGTGTGAGCTGTTATCACTTGAGCTGTTATCCGAAAAGGATGACATAGTGAGTTGGGCTTCCAGTTGGGCTATCTAAAATAAAACAAAATATAGTATAATTACTAATTACAATTTTGTAATAAAATATCTGATTTTGATTTTTTTTGGATTAGTCCCACGTTCCTTTGAACTAATTAACTACAGGAAAGAGAGGAATGTAATCAATTAATTAAGTGATTTTCAAATACCTGTCAAATGGCGCTATGCAAATTCCGTTAAAAATACTTATTATAATAATTTGTTACGCAATTATTCCAATTTTCTAAATGTTTTGCTCTCTGTGGAATTCCTACACAAAATTTTGTAATTCTGTATGTTTGTAAGCCTGGTATAGGATTAGCTCAACACTCAACACACAAAATATAATGAAACCACAAGGTACACTTTTTATGCCATCAAGATAGCCAAAATATAATTTTTTTACTGTAAATGTGTAAATATGTAAATGTGAATAAAATGCATTCAATTTAAAATGTGCATGTACAAAAATGTACAAAAAGTAAAAAGATGAAGACAACGACAGGAATACTTTTAGTTTTACAATTTACATGTCATTGGTATACTTTACTGAAAGTTAAAAAGATGTATGAACAGAAAGCAGGATCTTAATTTAAGGCTGCATCACATATTATATTCAATATTATAAGGTTACTTGTCAAATTAAAGCTAAACATAACTATAAGATACAAGATGCAAGATAACATACACGACGGTTTTATATAAATTCATTTGCAGCTATTTAATTTTCATACAGAGCAGCAGGACTAAAAAACTAATTCTATGAATGAATATTCAATACTCTAGACACAATTAATAACAAACATAGTTAAAAATGGATAACAATTAAAATAGTAAAAAAAAAATAAGATTGAAGATTTAATTATATATTGTAGTTGGTTTATTCATTTAACTTTCTAAAAACATTATCTTTCCTTTCCAACTTTAATTTTTCTGGATAAATGTAAGAATGTGGCGGAATATGGGATAAAAATTAAGCTTTACTTAATAAGACACTTAACTACCGAATAACTATTTTTAAAGATGTTAGCAATTAATTCATAACGGTAGTGATGTGCTAAACTAAAAGATAAACTACACCGAAAAAATAAACACTGGTATCGCTTTTAGTCCAGTCCCCACTGTCAACTGTGCCTTAATCATCCTTGCGAAGTTTCCACGTAGAAGTCCTGTTCCTCTTTGGCCTTTCCTTGCCATTCATTCCACCATCAGGCTGTTCCCCCCTCTTGGCAATTTTTGGGGATGAAGGAACATCCGCTTCTGCTCTGGACCGCTTTTGAATCTTCTGAGTATTCCTCTTTTCCTTCTGATCGCCTCCATCACCATTTAATTCATTTTGACTGGGGTTCTGGTTATCAGGCAAATCTTCTTTTTTTGAAGGATCATCCGGTGGACCCCCGTTTTGATTTTTGGGGATGCCAACTTTCTCATCTTCCTTTTCATCAGTAACACGATGAGCTAGAATCCGGTGTGTATGAAATGATTTACAAGAAGCAAACATCAATCCACACAGTCCACATCTCACATCTCTCCGGTCACTCTCATGAGCTTCAAGCAAATGGATCCTCAAAAGCTTCACATTTGTAAAAAGCTTTGAACACACTACACAGCCGACACTGTCTCCATAGTTGGGGGGCTCATGGTGAGCACGGGCTTTTAAAATGGCTGCAACATCATCAACAGGACCGTCCTTCTTTTTTTGGGTGCCGTTTGTGATGCCATTGGACTGCTTGTCGTTAGAGTTGTCTTGTATTGATGAATTCAAGTCTATATCTGCCCACAGTGCTTGATTAATTAGCTGCTCGTTCACCTCTTCATCATCATCATCATCACTGACCAAATCAATTATTTCCGTTCCACTTGAGTCATGGCTTTCTGGTGGGTAAGGTTCAACCCACACAGTATTGGCGTCATTGATTAGAGGGTCTAACTCCAAGTTAATATCTTCCTGTCCCACTTGGAGTTCCAAAACATGAGAAGGCGGCGGTGGGGCAACTTCAACTGAAATATTCCCAATGTCGTTTTCTTGAGATTGACCATCCAAGTCACCAGCATCCAAGTCACCAGCATCCAAGTCACCACCAGCATCCATTTCAGTTTCCAACTCTTCAGGGGGCACGACATTGGAATTTTGGGGTGGCACTTCCACTCCTGTCATAAAATTGACTACTTGTTCCGATCCAACTCCATTCCCATTAAATTTTAATGGAGTGGAGATACCTGTGGCACCCATTTTCTTTCCGCAGCTTTCCTTGTGTTGTTCGAATCGGCACTGAAGGAAGAACGGATGTTGGCATGTACCACACTGCATACTTTGATTATTCATATGAATGTGAGAAATCAGTCGTGCAAGTGTTTCAAATCGCTCACTGCACAAGCACGGAAAATTCCCTTTGGATCCCCTCACGCTCAACCCTTTACCCTGACCTTCTGAGGATTTTTCACCGTTCACTTCATCCTGCTCAGGTGACTGACCACCACCACCACTGGAGGAACTTCCAGTTGCCGCATAATTCAGCGCTGAAGCCACATCTTTAACAGTAATGGTCGCAGAATCCTCCAACAAATTAACTTTTCCTTTAGCTGATGAGGTGCCCACGGTATCACTGTCGTCACCAAGAATATCCTTGACAAGATCCCGATACCCATCTAATTGCTCTTGTTTCTTACGCAAAGCGGTCAAAATCTTTTCCCCGAGGAAAAAATAATTATCTCCTCCAAAAGGAACTCCTGTCATCTCGCAGAGCTCAAATAAAAAATGCTTGACGTTGAGCCCCGACACCAGTGAAGGATGACCATTTATTCCATTGGTCCCCCCGTTGGTAGAGTGGGATGAAGTGTCGTTACCATTACCGTTCTTCATTTTAAATAAAGTTGAAGACCGAACTCTAAAAAAATACATAAAAATATAAATTAAAAAATGAAGATAGCATTTAATACTTTGCACACTTCTCATTTCTCTCTATCCAAATTATAAATAAAGTTATGATTTTAGCTAAAAAAATTAATTTTAATTGCTTACCTTACTCCCTTTACTGTTCAAAATAAGGTGTCAAAGAATAATAAATTTCTCAGCGTACCCAAAAGGTAGAAAGTAGAGCTGGAGGCTCCAAAAAATACTTGACTTGTTTTTTTAATTTCACAAAATTAAATAAGCTGACTAATAACAACAATGAACAGTCAGAATATTTTTACTCTTCTTGTCACTTGTTAAACTGTAATGATGATAAATGTAAAGAACTGTTATTCCAGCCTGCTCCAAGTTTTCTTTCAAGTAAACTTGGTCCGCTTATCGTCTATGTTAATTTTGAGGTTTTTTTTACTGCTGTGTTTTGGGAGTACCTTGCTTCACGAAAACTTAGAGCCGTTTTTGTCTTAGCTCATGGTTTCATTTTTGCATGGTAAAGTTTTTAGGTTGTCGTCGTTGTCATTCAACTAGCAGCAAGCTTTAGAGTGCAATATGCAGAGTGTCTTAAGAATTTCCATTGCATTCTTCTCACAACACGACTGCAACTCACGGACGGCAAGCGTATCGGGTGTCATTTTTAAGTGTACATTAATTTTTTTATATCTTTGGGCCAATGACTTTAAAATGAAATATATGAAGTATTATGATGGGCTTATAGAAATTTAGAAGAATATTTTTTTTTACTGATTGAATGACAACTGTGACTGCGACTGAAGAAGAAATATGTGTAATTCAAGTAATGTAGAATGTTGAAGTAGTGGATATTTCAAATTAATTAAATAAATAAAAATATTAATAGGTTTTTAGAAAAGAAAATGTGTGAAAATTATATTAAAAGAATTATATTAACTTTGTGTTCAATTGACTTTGATTTTAATCTCTGATCTAATAATTTCGTAGTAAAATAGAATAAAAAATTATTAATCAGTTTATTGTTTAGGGAATAAATAATTATGCTTCTTGTCATTTTTTTATGACTTTTGTTTAGTAATCTTACTAGCTGGTATAATAATAAGTGCACGATAAGAGGTAGTTTATTACTGGCGGCAGTCTAATGATTAAGATTTGAATGGCGAATATGATCATTATTTTTTATTGTTTAAGCCGATTCCAGTGACTCATATAATTACTAATTACAGTAGTAGTGCTGTTGTTCTCATATTTTAATTTCTAACTTGACTTCTGCTTTTTCTTCTTGTCAATGAAGGAATATTAGTAGAAATATTGTAAATGACTTGCATTATGGTACTTTCGTAAAAAGGGTTTAATGTGTAGCTTTTCGTGTGACGTAAAAACTCTTTTCCAAATCAATATTTTGTAAAAATTATAAAAAAAAA
>JAQIWN010003879.1:0-12201 GCA_034699025.1 Entomobrya cf. arborea Gr-Col-00668
GTTATAATGCACACCAGCCACCACACGAAACACTTCACTTAACTTTTTAGAACAACGAGCTTTCCTCACGTTTGTGGCATGGCAAGTGTTAAAGCTCCGTAATATCCTACTGTTTTGGCGTTTTTATCACCTATCATATAATGTGCTACCTCATCTAAAAGTTACACTTTAATTCCAGTGATGCATGTATGTTGTATATTACAAGGAGAGAAACGGAAACCAAGAGCTTGTGGTATAATTTTACTAACTAAATATTTATTTGAAAGCACTTGTTCCTTGTGTGCATAGTCATTCCATATCCTATGTCAAATCAGCTCATGTGTATGCTGAAAATATCCTAACCAGAACTAGACATTTTGAAGAGGAAAGAGAAAAGACTCAGTCACCTGATATTACTTCAAGTGGTTGTCAAAACTTCATGCTCTCTGGGAGCTCTTACGTTTCATTGTAGAGTAATGATACTTGGAATTTTGAAAATACAGACATACACATGCTTTATGTTGTTTAGGTTTTGGTTGTGTAGACATTTCTAAACTAAACAAGAAATTCCTCTGAAATTGCTGAAGGCTATATACACAACAGAGACGCGTGTAATGTAGAAAACTCTGGTGTATGGGTGATGGGAAAGAAATGAAACCAAAAATTGTATAAAACCATTCTATTAATGTGTAATGTTCATCCACCATCACAGGTACAATTTGAAATGACTGCTTCTTCAACTATTTAATGTTGGGTGTTGGTGTTAAGTTTCCATCTCCATTCTCTCATGTAATATTGTATAGTATGTGGATATTGTATGCACCATGTTATGTGTGAAACTTGAGCAAAGGAAATGGATAACATCACAACGCTTCACAAGGCAGGTAAATAAAATAATAGCTTGGTTTCAAGCCAGGTCTTTAAAACATCAACAGAAAAAAACTAGGTTACACAAGTAAAGTACACCTTGGAATGGAGAAGGGGCCCGGAGCAGTAGTTTACCAAATGCAGAGGAAGAGATGAAGTTTTTATTTCGTTCAAAAAGGAAGATGACTATGCGACGTGGATGATAAAGCCATGAAGTCCTCTCTTTGATTCCAGTTTTCTTTGCTTGCACGTTATTATGTGTATATTCATTGGATTGAAAAGTGGAATAATGTAATAATATGTAGTTTAGCAGTATCACACATTTGATACGTAAAAACTAGGCTATCACACAAAGATAAAAACTATTTTATTTAAGGCGAACGAACGAGAGCACAGAAATTGAAGCACTGTTGAACTGAATGTTGCTGCATCTCAAAACCGAGATTATGTGGTGTTGGTACAGTTTGTGGTGATGGCATGTTGGTTATTTGATGAATATGTGTAGGTACAGTCGTACAGTGCAGTGAGGAAGGCTACGTGAAACAGATATGAGAGTAAAATTGTTGTTGCTTCTCTAAGGGTCTTTGTGTTATTATTCAGAATGACTGGAACGGGAAAAAAGATTTATGTCTCTAATGAGATGAGCCACTCCTGATCGTTAAGTACATCATTATTACACCTTTATCTCTGTAATCCCAACTTGTTTCGTGGTATTATCTTCAGAGGACAGATGGGAAGGCTGAAAGGAGAGACGGGAAGAGAATATACTGCTTTTGTAGTAAGAACAAGAGAAAATTCCTTTACTTAAGGAATTGCACATTTGTGATATGGGATTATAGTGAAACGTTTGCGGTGCGGCACGATATACCTATACCAATGTCACCTGCTCTGCTCATTTACACTACCTATCTTTGGATGACTTGACTAGTTTTCAGTGTAAATTGGTAGCTACACTTACTAATCATCTTGCCTCTATTTCGTTTTGTGCTCATGTCTGGTGGATGATTCGTTACTAAAATTGAAACGTTAGAAAATAATAGTAATGAATCCTATTATTAGAATGCTCCACCTCCTCTGATTGTCACACATTAAATAAATCAGTAAAGTGGATAAGGAGAAGGCTGTAAATTACATTGTATAATTGACTTTCTTCTGTAGTAAAAATTTATCTCAGCACAAATCATAGTGATATCGGTAGTGTAGGTTGGCTTTGACTATTGCATTTTTTTCTGAGTCAACGTCCCCTTTATGAGGCATCATTGTATTGTAGTTGATGTCATTGAAAAAATATCGTTGTCGTGTCTGCTTTTATACATGTTTATTATTACGCTTTCACCGTACCAGAACGAAGAGCTGTCTCTTGCAATATATTTCGCATTTCGCAACAAAGTTTTTTTTGTCGTATACTCTGTTTATCATCACAACAACGAACAGCGAGCTTTTTGGAAGATAAAAGCAGAAGCGAGGGAACGGAACCCTTTATCCTACATACCAAATGCACTACACACTACTCTTCCTTATTCACTCTTTCCATTTTTGCTCATTTTCTTCTGCTGCAATGCAGAAGCTCAGGTTTCCTGTATGCTGTGCCTATGTGCTATACTGTGTTCCATTCTCTGTCTAACAGCGTTAGTCATATCTTCTCGCATCCGCCACCACAAAGAAAACTACAAAAAAACAGCATGTTTTCCCAAGATCCTTTATGGTTGTTGACTGCTGAATGAGTTGCTAGCACCATCACCACAACAGTCAGAGTCAGCAAAGCCAGTTTTTTTTTGTATGCGTACTTTCTCTTTCTTGGTGGCTCAATCATTGGATTTTACATTATTGTTGCGTATTGAAGGAAGGCGTAAACAAGTTTACTTACTTGAACAGGAACTCTAGAGAACACTTCTCACATTACTACGATACGATGCGATACACAAACATAAATATGCATGTTCAATATAACAACTAATATGTTTGTGGTTCAAGAGAAAGCCAAGTGGGTTGTTCCTTTATATTTATGATATTTATGATTTCCATTTATGTACTGTGTAGTGAACAGGAAGACAGGAAAATCATGTCTGAATATTGAAGGAACGCACATAAATTGAGAAATGAAAGATTCATAAGTTGTTATGAGCCGCAGCCAGTTTTGTATTCGCAAAATTTGTGAAATGGTAAACATTTTTGGTACATGTACATAATTTGGGTTGAGAGCAAAATTGCAAAAGCCAAAAAGTGTACCAAAAATACACTCTTCTTTCCACAATCTAGTATGAATACCTAAGTAGGGGTGTGTGCGTGGGAGGATGATCCAACAAACCCAACTTTCATTCTTTACTGTTTTTCCCAATTCACAGCTTTCCCATACTGCCTATAGCTATTCCTAAAGCTAATCTATTTTTATCCTGAAGACGCATTAAGATCGTATGCTTGTTTACTCGAGTAGTCAACATTTATGAATTTTTGAACGAAATATTCTCATTTTGCTTCAATGATGATTTTGATGAGGCAGAAAAACAATATTCTGCTGTTCTACTCTGTGTGATGTTATTCTTGAAAGGACGCAATAAAAAACTCCAGGTTACCTACTCCTTCTCAAATTGAACGTACAAAGTCTATCTAAAAAGGAACGAGAGAGATATTGAGTAGCACCATCATATTCTTTGTAGTAATAATAACAAAGCACTTATACTATCATTTCATCCCAAAAGCAGCATAAGCAATAGCAATAACAATATAACATTTCATTCAAGCAGGAACAGTTATTCGATTATTATGGTTGCGCAATTTCCATCTCATCTCATACAGCAGAGATACTGATGTGATGATCATGATGAACCTAACAACATTAGCTTTTGGCCTTACAAAATATAAAGCTAAGTCGTATGTATAGGCAGTTTATATGTACATCCATATGTGTAATAGTATATATGCACAAGGAAACTTTTATATGATGCTCATAAAATGTGATTAAGCCGGCTTGTTATCATGTTTCTCCCATTTTCATTTTAATCATTCTAGCTACCACACAGCTTACCTAGTTTATTTGATTTTTGCATTATTGTGATACATTCAGAGAATTGGGGAAAGAAAAGATGATTGTGTTTTGAGAACAGCAAACCCAGAAAAGAAAGCTTTTTGAGATGTAAATGAATGTTTATTATTATAATTAAATATCACAGCGATGTTTGCACCAATTTCAAGTAATCATTGTTTGAAAATGTGGCGGAATGAATTTATAACCGATTAAATTTAATGGTTATGATTATGGCAAATTAGATTAGATCGAATAGTACAATTAGCTAATCAGTCTTCGAATGAAAAGTAAAATGTTTAATGCCACTCCCACTTGCGGATGTAGTCAATTTCGAGGGTTGGCTTTGCCCAACCATCAGCTTCAATGGGGTCAAAAGGCTCACCACCGAAGAAACCACCTCCAACAGCCAAGTTGATAATAATGAAGAAGTTTTTGTCAAAAGGTTGACCCCAGGCGTTGTAAACTCCATCCCAAAAGTTTCGCTGAAGAGTTTCAGTGTGGTAAACTTGATCATCTACCAACCATTGAATTTGAGTTGGGCTCCAATCCAAGCCAAAAGTGTGGAAGTCTTGACTGAAGTCAACATTGAAATTTCTTTCTCCAGTTCCAGCTTCTGCCTTGTTGTCCCAACTGGCTCCGTAATGAAGAGTTCCCAAAACATTGGTTGGTCGCTGACCACGGTACTCCATGATGTCGATTTCTCCGCTGCGAGGCCAGCCACCGTATTCGGAGTTTGCGGGCATCATCCAGAAAGCAGGCCACAAATGTTTTCCCTTTGGCAATCTAGCTCTCATTTCAAATTTGCCGTGAAGCCAGTTAGCCTTGGTGGTCATACGGGAGGAGGTGAATTGCTTGTCGGGATTGACACCATCACCTAATTTCAATATTAAAGTTGTATGTGAGGTTGCTCGAAGTTTGTGATATTTGCAAATTACATTGTATGTCATGTCTAAATCTAAATGGTATCTTAAGCTTACCCCACCATTCCTTCCTTGCAGTAATAACAAGGACGCCATTTTCTTGGCGTGCGTTTTCTTGCCTGTTGTCGGTGTAGCATTGGAGCTCATTGTTACCGAATCCTGCGTAATTAAATAATAATCAAATTCATAAGCAATTCGAGAAATTACCAAAATTTAGTTATGTAGTTTCGGTTCTTACCACTGCAACCCAACTCGAAGTTCCACCTGTCCTTTAAGTTTCCTCCATCAAAGTTATCTTCCCACACCAATTCCCATCCAGCCCTGGCAATACCAGCGCTGCAGATGGTTAAGAGAGCTACTAGAAAAAATCGAGCCATTTTGTCGCGTTTGTCTGAATTGACCCACTGACAACCTCGGTCGAATATCCAGCATCTTATATACTGCTGGATAACAGAACAGCCGCAAATTCGTGACAGGCTTGCATAATTTGATTTGCTAGTAAAAAAATTAATATGTAATTTATTATTTCTGGTTTACTGGGATTTTAAAGTGGTGGAAGGTTATCAATAGTTCCTGTCATTGTAATTGACAGATTGGATCGGATGACATAATTTTTTGGTACATGATTTAGCCATTATTGTCACCTGTCATCATTTTGATGTAAATGTGCTAAAGCTTCATAAAATTGTTTTGACATGCTATCGATCATTGTTATTTGTCAAGAGATTCTGCACTTACATTAAATGTTAATTTTAGCAGATGTTATCTGTATAAGCGCAGAATCTGTTTTTTGTAGAGTATCCACAAAATGTTTTTTTTTTGACTGGTAGTTCATTTGTCCTATCATGTCAACTGATAAACACTTAAAAACTAGTAATTTGATTGCAAATATCTCGATTGTTTCATGATATCATTACGAATTGAGCCAATAAATGTTACATGAACTGACAATTAGCCAGAAAGTAATATAAGGAAAACTTTTGAATGGAGCAATGAACACAGGAGTGCTCTCAAAAATAGTTCTATGAGTAATGATTAGGTCTATGTAAATATATATAAATTGCGTATGTTGTACGGACAATTCAAAACACTCAAAGTTGTCACAACATAAAAAATGAGCATTTAAAATTAAAATAGTTTTTAGTTTGGAAATATTCGACGCGTGGAGCATTATCTTGAATTGAACTTCAATGAAGTATCCACTTTCAAATTTATTTATAAAAATTACGCATTAACAGTAATAAATCAGACACCTATTTCAAATAAACTGATTCTGTAGGCAGACTTGTAGGGAACAACTCTATTAATATTTGGCAGGTAAAAAGAAACTCCCATTCCACCCAACTTGTACGTAATACATTATTTATGACAGTCCATTTTTTGGTTTGCCATCAGATTCTAATTTCATTACTTCTCATGAACGACTGCTCATAAAATACAGTATTCAAACTTAGATATAAGATATCATGTAAATTCACCTATAAAACTTTTGCGCAAAGCGAAGATAAAGGAAATGTCTAACGATTTTGTTGCACTGTAAATAGTTTTAACGTATTGTTTCCAATAAATCATGACAGAAAACATTCATTATTTAACAAAAAAACTCATTCTGGAAACGATACACACGATCTCCTCTTTTTCAACCTTCAACTGTCTTTTGCTCAAAGGCTTACGTAATACATGCAAATAAAATCGGTAAGCATTTTTATACCAACTCCTGCTTTATCACCTCACATGGCACGGATCGCTTCACCTCGTGACATTTTCCCGGTTACTAGGTCGGTCAGATCACATGAAGTGTATCAAAGTTTACGATGATACAGTCGTTTTATGATGATTGAAAAATCATTTGTATTCGTATCACATACAATCCTATCAGATCTAGAATCATGTGCAAAATGTACTTTTACCATTTCCTTAAATAGAGACCTGATACCTTTCTGTGACAAATGTATGTACGATTTTAAATACCGCTCCAGTAATTTTTATCGAGAAAAGGAAATTGAAAAGAATTCAGAGGATCCCATCACTCTAGCCCTTTCACTGGTGAATACATGAGACAGTAATCAACAATATTCAGTCTTACTTTTGATTCTGATAAAACACACAGCTCAAATGTACATGATTCCAGCAATCAAATCTACTTTAGCTGAGATTTATAAGTGTAAGAAAGCATTACAATAAAAAGTTTATTGAATCACACTTACAGCACAAAACTGGAGTCGTTTTACTTAGCAAATGCGCCTTGTGATGTGGTAAACATTTATGAGAATGTTTAGTTTTTAGTTGCTCCACACAAAACAAATAATAAATCAAGAAATTAAATGGGTCATAAACTTTTGCATATAAAACTCATTCAATCTTCGTTGGTTTTAGTTCGGCTTGACTGGTTGAATTCGCCCTTCTTCCTTTTCATTTCATACTGAAAACGAATGAATCCCTTTTGTCACCGTCGTCGCACACAGAGAATATACATTTTAGCACACAAGTAGTATTAGTACAGAGAACACACTGGCACTTGAGAATATTTTTTCTCCGTATTTATTATAGTCGTGTGACAGTCAAGTGTGTTGTTGGAGCCACACTAAGGCAAGCATTTTTTTAGCAATGAACGCGCAAAGATATTGATCAGGTTGTATAATAAAAGAGTGTGTGCCAGTTGTAGTAATAACGCATTTAATAGAAACTTCCGTTTTTTGCCAAGTTAATGTTCTTTTTGTGTTTTTTCTCAATTTATTACGACTGCAAGGATGATGCTCAAGGGATCGTTTATGATACCTCAAACCTCAACTTGGCTCCCAAGAAAGCAATATACCGCTATACGCAATGAAGCTTTCATCCAAAAAAAAAAGAATGAAAGAGTGGGAACAAAAATGTATTAAGAAAGAAGTTTTCTTTGGTGGTGATGGTGCTGCTGTGCTCCTACTACTCCAGTCTCCACAAAATAGAGTTTTGTGCGAGTGGCGACTCTTGTTCAGTTCAGCTTCATTCACTAACGAACAGCAGCAAAGGTATTCCCATATCCCCACACTACAAGTAGTATGCACATAATATATTCTCTCGCAAAGTGTATATAACTTAACCGCCTAAAAAATTCCACTTGTGATGATGCTGTTGAGAGAATGGCAAAAAGGAGAGTTGAGTAGGAATTGTAGTAGTGGAAGTGAGGAAGGGAAAGCTCTCAGCACTTCTTTCTCGAAGAGGGAAAGTTTGTCAACCTTTCCTCTTGCCTGCACTAAACTTAGTTTTATGTGCCGGATTTCATAGGAGGAATACGAAATAAAGGTAATGAAAAATGTGGGCAATCATCCCGTTGTGAAATATAGGATAAAAAAGATATGTATTCTTGTTCCATTTACATAGCTTCTCTCTATTCTCTATACTGTCAAGGGAGCCCCACTACAAAACCCAACCCAAAGCGTCGTATTTTTTTTGTCTCGAGAAAATTTTTAATCCGGGGTAAAATTCGCAGCTTTTTTGGTCATATATTTTCAAAGTGTAAAAAAATATAAAAATGTGGAGTGTTTATTATGTATATAACCCTTTTTGGTATAACCGACTGTTTTTTTTACCTAAAATAATAATAATAAACATTACAAGAGAATGATTTATGGTTTTACAACTACTAATTGTACCTTTATTACGGTCTATCCCTACATGTAATACGTCGTAAAAACTGTAATTTTTTAGACTAATTACTATCGCTTCACACCTTTGTTTTGACAAGCATTTCCTTCTTTAAATCTACGGCTGCGATTGTAATATGACCACAGTGAAATTATGTCGACTATGATGATATGTTTCTTAATTAGTAGCTTCAACCATTTTCTTGTACCATTTCATGTTAGGTAATTGCTCCAGCAAACTAATGATACCTTATAAAAAAGTTATTACCTACATTATCGTCTCACAGTGTGTTACAAAAATATCTACAATCTATGTGAAGTGAAGTGCTCTTCTCTCCTCTTTCCTGCATGTTGTAATGATGAACGTCAGGTGCGTGTAGTGAACTGACTTGAGTGCAATGTATAAACTTACAAGAAACTCGTAGTCGTAATGTGTGTACAATATTAAACATGACATGGCCGTATAAACTTGAAACTTAATTTCATACTTCATATCTTTATTTGTTTTTTACTCTTTCACGACTACGTGAAGTTGTAGTAACTTATATTTTTCCAGAAGACAGAAAAGTATTGGACCAACGGCAACGGCGTTCCTTCAACAACGACAGGAAACAAGAGTACATACATACCTTCTTTAATGGCATGGCATACACTTTTTTATAATTAAATAAATAAAGTGTATGGTCTAGTGGCGATGATATGATAAGGTGTATGGTTGGTTGGTTTAGTGGAGTTCTGCAAAAAAAAGTAGTTATATTTTAATGTATGAGTTAGCTTTCTGGAAAAATTATATTTGGGATGTAAAGCGTAATGGAGATTTATGTTTTACAGCAAAGTCGCCACACAAAGCTATTATTAGCTCATGTGCTATTATCATCTCTATTCCTGCGATGATTTTTTATGACTTCTCTGTCCGACTCTTCTCCTTTACATTCTTATTACCCACTTTATGATACATTATTACCGTGCAGAGATATCAGTTTAAGTCATTGTAAAAAAATGTCTTGTCTTGTGAGTGGTGAAGGAATCGAAAGCCAACGATATCATAAAAATAAATATGAAGGATTAAGTCGATGATGGGACAAAAAATAACTTGGCTTTCCTCCTGACCAACGGAAAAGTATATGGTGCAGGGCCCAAACAATGATTGTGATGTCCCTGTTCAGTAATCACATAAAAAAGATATACATTTCTCTTCATAAGAATCGTTTTAAACGTGAAAAACATCAAGAAAGACCAACAAACGTTTAAATACATACATACATATAACTACAACATAACAAAAAAGAACCTTAAAGAACGAAATGAAATTTTCGTTGTCTCTAACAAATTTTTACACAATCCATTTCCAAAATTGGATAAGATTACATGAAAATAAAAGGTGAAAACGACATCCGATCTCCTTAAAAAGCAAAACCCCTTGTTCATATGACATTAAGCTTATGGAAGACCAACAATAAAAAAGTTGGTAAAGGAATATCAGAAAAAAACTGTCTCTTCACTCTCCTTGAGTCACAGTTTGTGGTATGACTTTATCTGCAACAAAAGAGAATACAGACAGATTGAACGGCAAAGACCATTCTACATTACATCATCCTCACACCAGACTGCAGCAAATATGTTACTACATCCAGAAGACGGGTGTTGTATATCTATTCCTTAACTGGATGAAATAGATGTTACGTAATAAGCAAAAAGGGTTTTCTTTGAGTCATCATATCACGAAATATGCGATAATAACACAAAAGATAGAAACATTTTTATTATATAAATGAAATACTCGAAATAGGAATATAGTACAAATAGTAGTAGGACATATTATCTAAATGTGCGTATGAGTGTGTGATAATAATCGAAAATGAGATTTCCTTCTTGTGGCACAGTCACCAACCACACCACCGTTACCGCAGCAGTAGCCGCGACAAAATCTGAGCTCTATATTCTCTCAAGCAAGTCAAGTCTCTCTGTTCGATACACACTTAAAGGTCTGCGCACTATGTTGGCTGGGCTGATGATTCGTGGCTTGTCTAGTAGTGTAGAAAAGTAATATTATCATCGTCAACATGATCATCATCTCTATCACTTGGAAAAGGGAGTTAAGTGGGAGACTGTCGTTAATGCTGCTCCTTTTGAGATTACCCACGAAATAAAACGCGATGATGTCAACTATTCCTAAGGTTGCTTCATAACTAGATCATATAAAGCCCGTATAGTTTCACCATTACATACATGTATACACTTTTGTATTATTATTAATTCTGGTATTCCTTATCCTTTAGAGGGCGCCATGACGACATATGTATTGTGCCTTGTCATTTCATCGCTCTGCCTTTCTGATTTTTTTTTCTGATGTTTTGTTGCTATGGCTTTTATTCTTATTTAATCTATTTTTTGCGCTTTTCGTTCTGATTCTAAACTCTTTTATGCTCTTTTTTATGTTCCGTTTTGTCATATTTGATTTCAAGCTATTGTTTTGCAAAAAAAGTGCGTTTTTTGAACAATTGTACAGTAACGAAAAAACAAATATCCATACACCATCATCATACAGCCACACAAGGGTTAGCACACACAATACGTTATATAAACTCAAACAAAAGACTGCTGTGGAATGATATCATCAGGATTACGTCCAGTTCTGTTAGATTCTTTTGGGGGTTTGAAAAATCTCGAGTTTTAGTTTTTGTTCTTTCTCTGACAGCCGCTTCCCTTTGGAATAGTAGCTAGCAACGGCGAAATCATTGCGAAGATGATCGCCTTTTTTCCTAACTCCGTTCCTTTCACTTGGTTTGGCAAGCTATTTCACTATTCTTGTAGCCAACTTTGTGTAGCAACCTATATTCATTCTAACTGTATTATACAATCGTATGATGGGTACTCTTGTCTGGGTATATGTTTTGGATATTTTGTATATTAAATTATATTTTTTATGAGTCTACAAACAAAGCATATGTGAATGTATATGTGTAGGGATGATGTGATGTGACTTCTTGACTCTAGAAAACGAACACGAGAATAAAAGGAAAAGAAGAGGCTTGACTCATGTCCTGACTTTTATTTTTTATTTTATTACTCACTTTGGATTATGATGGTGGCGGATGGTTTCACGACGAGCGACCCATTTAATTTTTGGTGTCTTTTTCATTCTTCTACTTGGTTTCCAGTATTTTACATTACATGACTATGACATACACGAGATGAATGAATGGGGTTAAGAGTTATGTTATCTGCTAGTTCAACTGTTGTTAATATAACGTCAAATTTTTGACATTGCTCCTTTTTTCTACAAATATTATGCATACGTCAGCAAATGTTTTTCTCTGAATTATAATTTTTTGGTAAAAATTAATTAGCGATGTTGTTTATCTGAACAAATTTGCTTGTGAGAAAATGTTCTGAGATGACTTGTCATGTCATAGAACGATAAACGAGAAAGAGAAAAATGTCAAAAAAATAAAACTTTTTGCAAAGTCACTCTGCTTCTGCTTTACATACGAATTATGTAGTTTACGCTTAGTTAACATTTTACCCAGTTTTTCCATGTTTGTACATCAAAGGCATACTTTTGTTCTCTCCATATCGACATTAACTGCCAGCCAAAAGTAACTTTTACTTTTTTGCCATCTCTAATTCTGACCCAGTTGTGAATAATTTTAATTTCGAGAACAGTTTACTACGTATGCATAAAAGATGAATCAGGGGTATTGTTGCATGTGCATTCCTACAAACTCACTCAACACATCACATCACTCTTCTTCTTCTTCCTCCCCGTTTATGATAGTTTGGT
>JAQIWN010003880.1:0-12201 GCA_034699025.1 Entomobrya cf. arborea Gr-Col-00668
TATTTCATTAAAATATTTCAATAACTGACAATTATGAAATGAACCATGCAAAACCTCCCTTTCATAATCGTAATTTGCGATCTATTGTCTATGCAATTTTTTTGGTGAGTCACTAGATTCAGATTCATCCTCGATCGTAATTCGCATACCACGCCAAAAGGTTCCAAACATGCATAGAAAAGAGAGCATAGAAAGGATTCACGTAACACATGCTTGCAGCGGGACGAGCTTACATGCTCACTTGCTCTCACCGAAACAATAATATTTTGATTAAAAAACATTTTTGGAAATCTCAAGAGTATCACTTATCACTTTACTACTTGATTTCATTGTAGCTTGTATTAATTGTAAAAAGTCTTAAATTTTCTGAAAGATTATAATGGCAAATTATTTGATTGTTCTATGTAATTTGTGTTTAATATTATGATTTGGCTGTGAATAAAGTTGTCACTGTGTCAATGCATTTTTATGTGTTTGGTAGTTTTCATCAGTGTATGAATGCATAGCTATTAAATTAAATAATTTTTGTCTATCAAAGGCCACTAGAAACAGGCAAAACGCAAGGTCTGGTTTCTAGATCGCTGTTATATACAAACAGTTAGGTATTTCCGCATAATTCACGTAAAGCTTGACATCATGATGGAAGTTGACACGACTGATAAGGACAGTGAAAGTAAGATGGAAGTTGTTCAATTACCCCAGAAAAAGTTTTATCGACAAAGGGCACATTCCAACCCAATCTGTGACCATATATTTGACTAGTAAGTCAATTTTTACCGTATACAATCCATGAATTTGAAACTGAATTCTTGTATTAAAAATGTTTCAGAAATAATATAATAATTATTTGATTATATTTTGTTTCTATTTAGCCCTATCAGCCCTTCCGCAATGGACTGGAGTAAATTTTATCCAGAGTTTTTCAAAACACCGGAGTCACATGCCAAAGTAGAATTTGTCGATATCGGATGTGGATATGGAGGGCTACTAGGTACGGAAATATGAAATATGATGTACTATTTTCTGTACTTGAACACGATTGATATCGGTGTAATTTTATCACGCATATGTTTTCCAAAATATATGTATTTATGTATATTTCTTTGTAGTGGAACTTTCAAAAATATTTCCGGAAGTCTTGATGCTGGGCTTGGAAATCAGAGTGAAAGTATCCAAATACGTTCAAGATCGAGTAACGGCGCTGCGTAAACTTCACCCAGGCTCTTATAACAACATAGCGTGCATTCGCGGGAACGCTATGAAATACATACCAAACTTCTTTAACAAGGGCCAGGTAAGAATTGAAACTGGAGTCTTAACCTCAGCACAAAAAAAAGAAGAAATTGAACTTTTAATAATCTTTTGTTTTGCATTCCAGATCAAGAAAATGTTTTTCTTGTATCCTGATCCACATTTCAAGAAGTCAAAGTACAAATGGAGAATAATCAATGATACCTTACTGGCAGAGTATGCCTATGTGTTAGCGGAAGGGGTAATATGAATAGCAAATGCTTAATTTTTCGTTAATAATTTATTCAATACGGAGTTCGTTTTCTTCATATCAGTAAAGTAAATTTGATTATTTGCAGGCCTTAGTGTACACTGTTACAGATGTAAAAGACTTGCACGATTGGATGGTAAAGCATTTCGTTGAGCATCCATTATTTGAAGCACTCAGCGATAAAGAGACAGTAAGTTTTTTTGTGAATTTCATTGGTACTTTTGTTTTTGATTTTGATAATTAGATTTGATTTTATAACTGATTTTGATATTGCGTCATCAGTCATTAGTAATGGTACAAAATTGCGATTTATGTTTTTTCAGGCAGAAGACATTGTAGCAGCCAAAATCTTAGATAGCACAGAAGAAGGAAAGAAAGTAACGAGAAACAACGGTGATAAATTTGTAAAAGTTTTTCGTAGAATAAGCCCAAAACTCTCTGTGGAAGAATGGTTTAAAGAAAACAATGACTTAGAAGAAGGACTTGCAGAATAAAAAGAATTATATTCCTTTGCAGTAAATTTTGATGTTTTCGTCTGAAAGATATTTTTACAACATTTTTTTTGTACGTATTTGCTACTGTTAATTGTCCAATTTAACGGTAAATAGTTATGTCATGTCATGTCACTTATTGCATTCAAATAGGTCACACTATACTATGAACGAACATATTCTGTGCGTTGCGTTGCGCCTGTGCCAACTCACAGATGGATTCTGTCGCGTGACGCAACCAGTGGCATTTCATGGTAGTACGTTTATAGTATGTCACTGCATAATTTTTCTTTCATACAATGTATTGAGATTTCACAAGCTCACATTACGTTAGTAGTTAGCAGATAGGTACCGTTGTTCCTGAAAAACTTATTCAAAACACATTAAAGTTTTAACCAAAGAAGTAGAGCTCTCTGCTGACAAAACAGAAAGAACGGGACTGTGACTGTGACAGCTCAGCAGCAGAAGCATCCGCCTCTGTACTCGTCTTCACATCAATTTTGCTACGGTACCGCATCATCATCATTTTCATAATCAACCATCATATCTCTGTAAATGGGATGAATCTGTGCCAGCATCTTCATGAGGTGCAAGCAAACATCAACATTCAACTTGCATGCAATGCAATGCAGTGCTTACTTTTTCATGTAACAAAATGCAAACCTTGAGCCCATTTTCACATCTGTAATTTCATACCAATAAAAGCTTGTAGCCAGCTGGTACGGCTTGTTTTGACTACAGATCTTTTAACATTCTCCAAAGAAAACACCTGTTGTTACATCTTTACTTTTTATATCAAGTTTACAACACTCCAAAATAACATCCTGCTAATTTATACACATTTTATAATCGCTCTAATATAAGCTCAATCAATTTAATAATCGATAAAAGCAGAGGAAAATATGTGCCTGTGGAAATGAGACGTTCTTAAATTAGAGCTTTTCAATAAGAAAGTAGAACAAAAATACATAAGATATTTGACAGTTCAACATGTTAATTACAAGATTACTAAATAAACTTGTTCAAGATGTGCAGCAGACAAAGAAATCGTATTACACACAGGTGGAAAGAGCATGCAATTCTGCGTTGCGTAAGTTTGGCTATCTTATTGGAATGGAAAGCAATACGATACGACACATACATATCAAGTTACAAATACTATTTCATGGCAATGGCAATACTGACAAGCTACATTTATTTCCCTGTAGAGGATATAAGATCTGTGGATACAGATGGAGAAAGTGAACTGAAAATTTTGAGGCAACGATCTGTGGAATATGAGGACTCTGAAGACACGCAAGATACGTCCGATAATTTGGACTTGCTTGTTGGAGAGGAAGTCAGACCTCAGACTTCCGTGGACTCGGAAAAATTCTTTATCCCTTTTGAACTGGCTTGCAAAGGGGATGTCACTAAAATTACTGTTAGCGCTCTTGATGGAATTCAGGTTAGATTATTTGACAGATTTGATGTCGGGATATATTTGGCATGATGTTTTTTAGCACAATAATGAATGATGTCCGGTTTGTTTGTTCGCCAACACAGAAACTTGTTGCATTTGGAGATATTGTTGGAGATTATCCCGATCCTAAAACACCTACACGTAGATTAATTGATCGGATAGTAGATACAGTTTGCAGCTGTCACACTGCATCAGATTGTGATGAAGGTGTTGAGCTGCAGATTATCAAAGTAAGGCAAAAGCCTATTAAAATAACAATTTTCTCTTTTCAATGAGATTAAATACACAGTACAGTAATTTAATGAATTTGTTCCATGTGGTGTCCATATAGGCTTTGTTGACTATTGTAACGTCCGAGCATGTACAAGTCCATGAAACTACCATGCTACTAATTTTACGCACTTGTTGCATTATACATTTAACCACAAAGTCCATTGTGAATCAACGAACGGCTAGAGCAATGTTGACACAAATGTTGCACAGTATTTTTCACAGAATGGAAATCACAGCGGAAGAGTTGGCATTACAGCTAAAGAACGGGAATAACAGTTACGCTTCTTCTACAAAAATGGAGGAATTCGCTGATTTTCGAGGTAAACTATAATGTATAGATTTTCTAAACAAATCCACAATGCTTGACAATCATCTTTTCAATTAAAATATCCGTAGATTAATTTAGTAATTACGATTTTACCATTTTAAAGTACGTCTTTAATACAATATACACAAAAAGAGTAAACACGCATGAATAACTTTGGTTCAAATTTTTAAAATCTGTACTGCTAAAACTTGAAATAATTTTCTTGTACTGATTCATATGCCTGAAATTGCATCTTTAAACTAATAATTTTACTAGAATGGGAAGCTGAGTGCATTGCGTTGGTTGGGGAGTGTCTTTCGCAGTCTATTCTTTCTGGTAATTTGAGCTGATTTCTTTCTATACATTCTTCCATTTTTGATTTTAGGCTTTTGAAATAACAACTGCGATTTAATTCTAAGCTAATATTCCCATTATTATAACACATTTCATAGTTTTCGATAATCAGCAAACAACGGTAACTTCTCATCCTAATCATTTCTCCCATGAACCATCTCGCGATATTAATCAAAATTCGGAAAAGATGCAGGAGAAAGTGGACGATGATGCGAATGGTGACATAATCAACGAGCAAGAAAATACACCAGAACAACACAATTCAAATTCAGAAATTGAGAGAAATGCAGCATCGCCTGAAGATGCATTAAATCCATTTTTGAACAACACGAATAAAAATGCGTGTTACTCCACGGCCAACAATCTCATCAATGTTTTACAAAAAGATGCATTTTTGAGCTTTTGGACTCTGACAAAGTTAGCCGTTAAACCTCTTTGTAAATCGCCAACGGAAGGGGAAAATGATAAGTATGACATATAGTTATTTATATTTTCAATATTTGCATGCATTTTCATTTTCAAAATGTATGTTACCAGCTTCTTACCAAATAAACTGACTATTCTTTACAGGAACGCTGCAGAAAACAAAATTCAACAATCGGTGTTAGCGTTTCATTTACTGAAAGAGATTTTGGAAAAATCTGGGGGAGTTTTCAAAGACAGTCCTATATTCTCCAATGCCATGAGGCAGCACTTATTTCACGCGATGAAACAAAATGGAATATCGGCTAGTCCAGACATTTATAAGCTTCAAGTGGAAATTTTCATGATTCTAATGACGAAATTTAATGACATTTTAGTCGAAGAAATCCAGGTATACATTTCGCTGTGCCATTAAAAATTGCAATTAACAATTTGCTTGTTATGAAATTCATTATCCTTTATTAAATTATTTGTTTCGTTTTTATGATTTTAGGATCTTTTGAATATTTTAATCTTTCCGATTTTGGAGAGTCCAACTTCTTATGCAGCAGGATACAGCAACACTGTGTTACGCACCCTGAAAACAATTTCGAATAATTTGGATTGTTTTGTTCATTTATACACATCATACGACTACAACACAGAGATTGAGACAAGGCCATTTCTTAAAATTGTAAATTGTTTGAGCAGAATTATCCGCGATAAGCTAGGACATGAAGAATTAGCTGTGGAAATAATCACTAATTTGCTGAAAAGCATGTCCTCTGCTTGTCCAAAGTTGGATGAAAATCATGATGATGGTACACTAAATTTTAAAAGTTTCTTATTACATTTGTGTCCTTAATAAACCCAATTCACTTGAAAAATAATTCTTGCATGCATTATATTTTTAGATGGAACAAGTTCACATAGATCTAGCGATTTAGAAGAGACAGAGTTTGAAGATGAAAATATACAAAGTCTCGAGCTAGAAGGAAAAGACTTCTTAACTTGTCTTCACATGTTCCTGGCTAATATGGACTTGCCATGTGAAGCCCTTAAGGTGGATTGGTGTGTTCAAAAAATGGCACAAAAAATGATGGACACGTCTTCAGTAAACACGTAAGTAACACCTACAAACACAATCAATTTTATATTAGTTTGATTTTAAGTAAATAACATTGAGCAAAGTTGTTTTTTTCGGTGAGTTTAATATCATGCACTAATTAACGGTAACATGCTGTGATAACTCATTGAATTGCATGCTAGAATCTAGCTAGGTAAACTTCAACGATATTAGAAGCAAATCCTGAAGTGACCACGCAAATATCTCGCATTACCCCAATCGAATATCCCTTTTCTACTTCAACAACTGCGAGTCCGAGTCCTTTTACATTCCCGTCTATATATTCAATCACTTAAATTTTTAATTTTTAAACATAAAATTTTTAACGAAATCTGAAAATAAATATCGAAACTGACGAAAATTCGCAAATTTTGTGACTATTAATGAATAAAATTTCTGACGTCTTGCTTTAACATGTTCAAATTATAAATTGTTTTAGCAGAACGTTGACAGTTGAAGGACAGAGATGCAACGCTGCAATTCATTTTGGAAGATTGCTGTTTGATTGTATTCTTGTTTTATTTGTTTTTCTTATAGGCCCAGAACGGAAACAGCCGATTGTTGGTATGCTTTAACTTATGCAACGATGAGTTTAATTGCAGACATCAAGGTCACGAATTGCCAGGTAAGACAAAAACCTTTTACTCCTTTTATGTCCATGCTAAATGAAGCAACATGATACCATTTCTGATGAATTTTATATTTAATAAGAACGCATAGAATTGATTTTCTTTTCAAATGATACTTTATTAAGTTGACAAAACCTTTGCAATCAAAATAATAATAAAACACCACAATTTGACAATTTTGAAATAGTGACAACACATTGCTTTGTTAGATATCGTATAATAAGTAAATAATATATTGCAATTAAGACTATAAAAGTATCATACTTTTTGTTGTTGTATTTTAATACAAAAGTGGCACGCTTTCTTGCTATTCTTCATTAAGCTTTTGAGCTCAAAACGCTGTCTCATTTTACTTACCGTAATCATGGCATAGCATTTATGCATGCATAAATACGCCTACTCCTTCTTTTATTGGCTTCCGTAATTTTAAAGGAAAAGAAGGATTTTCATGCTTTCAGACTTTGTCACTGGCTAATTTATAAAACAGCTATTTAGCTTAAAGACACCCGATTAACCTAATAATACCAAATTAATAACTTAGTAAACATTTGAGTTTAAACGATAGTTATACTGATTGCCAATTGAATACATATAAAAATAGAATACTGTCCAATCTAATCTTGAGTAAGAAATATTATTATTCATTATATTGTCTGGGAACATTTTCCGATCCATTCACACATTCCGTTGAGTATGTGTTCATATGATAATAAAATTAGCATTCAGCATTAGCAAATCAACCATTTTTTTTTTACCAAGATGTGATGTTACAATGCGTGTGCGTGTGACCGTTGGAGTAACATCTTTGACAAACATTATTAATTACTTATTGTGTACCAACACGCTGTACAACGTACAAAATTAATTACTACTAACATATCATATTAATGTTACATATACATATAATTTGTACAAAAACAAATTGCTTCAGAACTTCAGACGTGGACTGTGAAAATTAGTTAATGTCAAACTTGCTGAGAAAATTTGAACAAGTGATGTAAGTAAATCACCTTATAAAATAAAATATGCTGCATTCATAAAATTTGACAACATGATGAAACATGGGATAACTAGAATTTTTTGTGTAATGAAAAGCTTTTCACTCCAATTATAACTGTTAAACCCTCTGTGTTTAAAACGCTTATCGTCCATATCCATAGCCATATCCTCCATAACCTCCGTATCCATGTCCATGACCATAACCATAATGTCCTCCGTAGTATTTGGGGTAGTGGTGAACTGGGACGTGGTAGTGGTGGTAGTATCTTCCTGGGTATGAGTATGGCTTGAAGAGTTTAGGTCCTACGAGTGCTCCATATAAGAATGACTTGCCAATCAAAAGTGGAGCAACGATGGGATCAAGAGGGGAGCGTCTCACTCTGTGATGGGCTGTTTATGTATTTCGCGTGATCACAAAGAAAACAAAAGAAGAAAATTAAAATTGGAAGCAAGCATTTCGAAATCATTAATTACTAGTTTCGTGTGTGTCTGGCCAGAATTTTGCTAAAATACATGACTGATTTCTATATTGAGTAAAAATGAGTAGTGAACTATCGTGGTATTATTTTGCCTTCTGCATGTTACAAGTTAAAAAGTGCAACGAGCTCCTTCCCTTCATTGTCTTTATTAGTTCAGTTCAACTCAACTTATTAAAGCCTGTTCATCCGACAACACAGGAAATTACGTAGATTTCATTCTGCTTTCCGTTGGAGGGTTCAAACAATGACGGCTTCACTACTCTCACTTTCATTTATTTAACCAATATTCTAGAATAAACTTTTTAATTTTGTGCCTACAACATATGTATACTTTTGTCGAAAGCAAGTTATTGTATGATTGTAGGTATGCACATGAGTAAATCAAATAAAAATGGAATTGCAGTATTTAGAGCATAGCACATATATCATGAAAACTAATAAAATTAACTACGTGTATCTTCACATTAAAAAATCGCAAGGAACTCTCATTTCCGGTATTCAATTATATTGGATTTCTTTCATTGTGACTACTGTCTGTCACCTCATGTTTGATGTTCTGCGGTTGTAAGAACACAATAAACGTTGTCTATAATTAAACCGGACGAGCATTAGGTCTATGTGTAATATAACCAAGAAAATTGTACAAGAGAAATGAAGAAATCTGACTGATTGAAATCGACAGAGGCATGCAAAATATTTTATTTAAAAAAAACTGGGCAAACAACAACTAACTACTTTAATCTTTTATATTGTCTTAAGAACTTTCTAAAAGTCCAGCTTCCCTGTTTTGAGTCGTAAAAAGTATTTAATTTAATTACCTGAAACTACATCCGAGGAATCAGCATATTGGGCAGGAGCAAATTCCACTGCGTTATCTATACAACAGAAATATCCGAAAAGAGAAAACGTTAAACAAAAAACAACCTCACTTTTTAAGTTAGTTCAACTAACTTTTTTCCACTTTGATTCACTTAAAAGCACAAAGCCATGCAAAAGATCACCATTCACACTCTTCAAATATGAAGTCCAAGCAAACACCTAAATCCTCTTTTTTTTGGAGTTTTCATGATTTCTTACCTTCTGCCATTTGCTCACTGCAAAAAGCTCCGCATATCCACACTCCTAGCACAACACAAACAATAATTGTAGCCTTCATTTTGACACTGAACTAATTTCGAAAATCGGTTTATTTTTTTTGGAAATATTTATTGTTAAGGAACAGCTCATACAAATGTAGTTGCCGTTTTTTGTTGTTATCTGTTGGATGCTGAGACACACACTGACATGGAAAGTTCATGCGGATTCAAACTATATATAGTAGCAGTTAAGCCAAGGGGCAGGGCACTTTGTTAAGTGACATGTAGGATTACAAAAACTTTTTTTTTATTAAGCTACCAAGTTTATCGTTAATACTAAAACGTTCATAACGCGCGCAGCCCAAGATTTTTTTTTACATAACAGACTTAAGTATGCATGAATGCGTAAGTCTTAATAAAAAGCGTACTTACACATACTCATCTCATCGTAGGTCGTGTATAACAATGTAGTGTTACGTGAGTGTTCATTGTTGGATATATTATGTTATGTCAATTGCATTAAAGGTGTTTATTGTGCGTGAGTATCTCCCATATCGCATAGAACGCCTACAACTACATCCTATGACAGTGGTCGTTGGTCGTCTTAAACCTATCTCTTCTCACTCTTTTCCGTAATGTCGTATGAACATCTATTAATACTTTGTTTGTTGGCGTCGTCGGCAATTTAATGAAAATGCAATTACTCTATACTCTGAGGTGCACATTTGAAGCGTACTTCGTATTGCCTATTTGTATAGCCAATTTACTATTACTTTCATTGTATCATACCCAGTGTAAAAGTTCGTTGTATTGGGAAGTTGCATGGGAATGTTAAGAATTAAATAGTGTGTACGTTATGTCAAAATCGATACGACAAGAACTATATAGTCGTACCTCTCTGTCCTGTCATCATGTTCATTATGTTAAAATCCACCGGTTACTCTATAATATTTAGTTAATACTTTTATGCTTGACTAGTCAATATTTAGTAAATTGCTTGTAAGGGAAATGTTATGGGTAAGCTAGTTACTAGAATTCACTGATGACGATGGCGTCACAAAGATATCACATTTGCGTAAGTGATCTATATGATCATGTTTGTACCATCCTATGTGCTTAAACTTGCACTGATTAACTTTGAATTCTTATCATCATCTTCACAAAAATTAATCGATTAGGTAGACATGAAGCAATTCGGTAGCACTTGGCACAAGTTCACCCATAAATCTGGGATGTGTGTGCAATAGATAGATAATGCAATTTGATATAAATAATTGATAAAGAAAAATGACACAATATTCAACAATAAATAGAGTGCCCTTTATTGGCTTTTTTTGAGGGTTTTGTAAATGCCAAATAAATGTCTGTTTCATTTTTTATTTGAAACGCTAACACAGATTTCTTAATTGTTTACGTACCACTTATGGAAAACCTAAGAATAATACTGTGACAAAAACAATTGATGAATGGTTGGTGGGCTTATTATGCAACTCCTTTTGGCTAATTAATTAAGATTATATGAAAAAAATAATAAAAAAAAACCAAATATAATTACATAACTATTTCATAAAAAATTGGTCATAATCAATCCATTCCCAACTTGACTTTTGGGAGGTGAACTTACATAAATATTTTCGAAATTGTGGGCGAATAAAACGAGTGTTTGGGTGGCAATTCAAAAATTGCATTAAAGAAAGGTGTGATGCAGTTTTTCTTTGAATTCACTCGGCACAGTGCTCCTTTAATTTGCATTATATAATGAGCAACTAGTGCAAAACGAAAAATAGCCCTTAATGAAATAGGATGCATCCTGCGTGTTGGCTTTTCTGTTTCCGTTTAAAAATCTTCATATCTCATCTCATATCAAATGACAATGCTCAAGTCTACACGAGACAGAGACAACACAGCGACAAAAATTATAAAGCTTATTACCTATCTTTATACATCACCTTTGACATGTCTTGTTGCGTATCAGTATTTTAATCTAGATCAAAAGTGCTTGGTTTTATAAGCAAACTGTAAACAAACATGTGCATTTTTATCTTCTTGTTGTTTAATTTAATTATAATATAAAACGGAATAAAATAGTAAAAGTGCATAATAGTAGACTAAATAAATGCATTTTTTTACGTCGAGTCCATTTCATGCGCATGATGATAAGTTTTCAAAAACCAAGCTGAGTTTGAGTTTGAATATGAAAAAAATGCACAGGTTTACAGAAAATATGTCATGACATGATTATCTGTAAAATATCGGACGAACGGATCTCAGTTGAGAAATGATAGGATAAACATTACTACGGAAGTAATGTGAAATGGACAAGTTTTACATAAGATGAGATCATTTTTAATTTTAGGAAGCTGATTTGGTAGAGGAAGTTAAATTATCATTCGTTAAAATGAGGTTGGTCTGGATGACACAAATTAAAACTAAATATTTATTCTAAACACTCACATCACATGTTATAATATGATGTTCATTTAAAAAAAATTATATCATCATGTTTAGCTTCATTATTATTCTTTTTTTTTTGACAAATGAGACTTTATGTCGGTGTTACACAAGAATACTCATTCATGATGCCATTTAAGAACGATCCTATTAAAGTTATGAGAAGATAGGACAGGAAATTGAAATTTTGAACTGTTGCTGAATGTCTTATGTATGAAATATGTATGAGAGCTGTTTAGCAATCAAGTTAAATTAAGCTTAGCTTCAAAAAGGACAATTTCTCATTTCATAGGAAATCTTTGTTTTTTTGGTTGATAATGAAAGTCAAAGAAAGTGCAATAATTCAAACTTGTTTTGCATGTCTTGCATAACATATTTTTGCCTTTAGGTGATTTTCAAGTGATTAATGATGATTGTCTCACTACAGTGATGACAATCAACAGTGCACAGAGCTTGTCAAAATACTTTTTATCTGTACTTATCAGTGACATAGTGTGTGAATTTGTATAATATCTTGAAAACATGTGAGGACAATTATGTTCTTAATATTTTGACATGTTTCTAACGAAAAAATTAGGGAAACCTAAGAGTACATAAGTAAGCAGAGAGGCCCACCAAGCTTACAAAGTTTCTAATTTGCGTGGTCGTATC
>JAQIWN010003881.1:0-12201 GCA_034699025.1 Entomobrya cf. arborea Gr-Col-00668
TTCTAACATTCCGTTGCAACACCACATTGTGAGTGTATTTGGAAATGTATTAACTCTATCAGATACTCTTATATCGTAGCTTTCTAAAATGCCTAAAATCATAGATTTTCATGAACATATTCCTAAAAAAATACGAATTAAAAATATGACTTAAATTCAAGTTTTGGTTAAGAAAGCATTTTTGAATTCTCAATAATTTCAATGTTGTTTGAGCCCTTCACTCCAAAAATTAGTTCCGAATGTATTTGTAAGTACACCAATCTGACCTAACGTATTGTACTGACTTTGCACGTTAATTTTATCCTGGGTAAGTGTTTTTACTCCAAACAGTACGGCAATTGCGTCCAAATAAACGTTTTGGTTACCAAAAAACTATATTTTTTGGCTATAAGCGACCATTCACAAATACGCCAATACGCTTATGATTCCTATGCTAAATAACTCTCTTATCAAATTGCATTCAACAGTTTTGAATAATTCCTTGTGGCGTATATTTAAAGGCGGTCCAAAATAAATATTTTTGTTGAAATTTTAAAGCAGAAAAAAGTGATATTTCGAACGCGTTAATGGGTTACAGTTTTCCCTTATATGTTAAACTGTTAAACTCTAACTTCACGGGATCTCAATACTATAAATTACACTGTTTCTTTTGACACAAAACTTTTATGAAAAAATATCTACACGTTTCTTAGAAATAGCAATTCAAAATTGTCCAAGAAGTTAGTACACAGGCCTTATTTGCATCCCACAGCAAAGTAATCAAAGCTCTAACCTTTTATTCACCTCAAATAGCCAAGTTGGGGTCCTAAACAAACAAAGCATTTGACAGGGGAGTAGCAAATGCGGAGAAAAGCCAATCAAACCTATATTGCCATTAAAGCCGAATACTTGTAGCATAGTAATTAAGTTAGACACCTTTATTAAGTGATTTTATTTATTTATTTTGGTCTTAACGCCCAATTTCCATCATTTCAGACATAAATTAGTGATCATGTTTGCTTTAGTTTTAATTGAAAGATTACAAAAGCAATGATTAATTGTTTCGCATTGAATTCCTTGCAGGCATCAACAATGTTGTTAAACATAACAGCGTAGATACAACCGTAGGATAACATTTTAAAAGTCAAACGAACCGGCTAGAATTGCGCATTTATGTATATTTAAATAACAAATTCACCACTTTTTAGTGGAAGCAATATCCTAGAGAATAGTTTGTATGCTGTTGTATAATTATCGTTGTTTTTGAAATATTGCATTTAGAATATTTAGTACACAAAACAACAAGTTTTGTGCCATTGAAACTGATGTTATGTTGTTAACTTAACGAAACAAATATAAAGGTTCCAGTTGTTTTACATCAGTAAAATCAACACTATTATGTCAGAACGTTGTTACGCTTGGTATGTATTTTTTAAACAATTACCTGCTCTATTGTTTCAATACAAATTGTTAATGGTTGTTGAAATGTTTTAAGAAAAATGATAAAAAATTGTAGTACTGCGACAATAATCAAGTAATACAAATTTGCATGAATTTCTTTCCGAACCAATAAAAAGATTGATTCCAATCCTGTGCAATTCTCGGTGCAAAAGTGTTTGAAATTAAAAGCATACATTTAGCTTCCATTATAGTGCCCATTTTCAGTTGTTTAGGTTTTAAAAAATTATGCAATTTAAATTTTGTTTCGGTTTCATTTGGTTTTTCCGCCATGTAATGCACTATATCTGTTTCATATTTTTTGTCTCTACCTTCCATATGAAAATATTTTGGGCATGTTTTGAAAATTGAATTTACTTTTTTCAAATTGTACGTTAAACTCCAAGCGCCAACAAAAATATTATTCTCAATTAAATAATCACGTGTTATTGTAAACCGATCTAAACATTAGCATTCAAGAAAACCAATAATATGAATTGATTCATCAAACTTTCTAATTTATTTATTCAGAACTAAAATCATAAATCACGTTGGCTATAATCATGGCACAGAACCATTTTAAAATTTAAAATAACATATTGTTTTTGTATTTTATTTCTCCCTTTGTTCGGCCCGTAACAATGTTTAATCACGCTAAGTCGTAAATGAATTCGCCTACGCAAAAACAGCGTTTTTACATTTTCCTTTATCTCTTTTTCCATTCAGTTTCAAAAGAATATGCATTAAAAATTTTCAAACCCGAAATGAAATGTGATATGTGTAATTTTCATTACACTATATTGTAGTAAACAAGGTAAAACCAAACGATTTTACAAACCAGTCTTTATAACATAATGTAGAGCAAGTATTTAATATTATAGGATAATATTTTCAGGAAAAGAGGAATATAGGAATAATATCAATATCAAGTAATTTACACAATTTACTTAAGAATATTTAATTCTTCGACTTAATAATGACTACGCGTTTTCCTATACCAAAAGAGCGTACGTTGCTGGAATTTGAATTACTTTTGCTGCCCATCATAAATACTTTCTTAAACTTAAATCTAAGACTTGATATATTTTTGATTAATTTTTTATATTTTGCAATCACGAATGCTTTAAGCTTAAGTAACGTATAATATTTCAAAATCTCTAATATAAACCCAAACAAACACAAAGCAATTATTACTAATTGAACATAAAATACAACTACAATATTATCACTTAAATTTAGTCCTTGTGGGCAATCAAAACTGAATTTGTCAAATTGTCTCCGTAAATCGTCGGACCTTCTCCAAGCTGCATAATTATGCCACTGTTTCCCAACACCAGATTCGTGCATGGCTGTAATTTTAAACAATGTTGATTTAATATACTTCACCTGATTTAACAGCCATCCTTTATTTGTCGGAAGAATACTTTCTTTTCCAACACTTACAATATCATTAATGTTCTTAGCAACTAATTTTCTTGTAACTTTTAGCCGTCGTTTCAGTTCCATAGTTGCTTCTTGTATTTCTGTACTCCAACTTACGTAAGCAACATTCTCACAATTTTCCACTTTACTCATATATACCTCAGTTTGATTACTCATTTCTAGCCTCCGATCTTCCGGGGACAATTTTTGGACAAAATTAAGAATCTTTTTATATTTTCTTGTAACGTTACTATCTTCTGCATACATTATTGATTTCGAAAGCTCATTTGCTTCTTGTCCACTTGACCCGAATAATGTACCAAACTGTGCAATAATGTTTCCGTATGATCCTGCAGACTTAATGTAAATCGAAAAGTTTTTATTCATCAAGTCTTGATAACTTTCGGGTTTTTTAGGAGATACTGGTGCAGTCAGCGATGTTATATTTTCTCCTTTGTAAGCATTGCTTAAAACCACTAACCCTACAATCCAGGCACCTGACATATAATACAAATATGACTTTCTACTTGAATTACTTGCAGTACAGTTACCCTGCTCTAGTAATGTTACGATTGGATATATAATTTGGCTCGAGAATTCTTTTAGTTTTATTACTGTTTTTGTTAGGACATTTTGCAAAATAAATATTTTTGTCGTAATTAAAAGAAAAGCCAAAAACCAAATCCAAATCCATTCATCAAAAGCAGAAATATAACCATGTAAAGAAAATGCTCCTATTGTAATGCCACCACAAGTAAGAAATTTAAGAGTTTCTTCGCTAATAATCATTCGATGTGCCTCCGAGCTTTGAAATATAACGCTTACCCCTCTCTCGGAAGAAGGCTCCCCCACACATTCTTTTGATTGTGTGTTGTTTTTATGCATTTCCCAAACTACTAACTTATCATAGTTCATCCAAGATTCAAAGTTTTTGAAGGATACCAGCTTATTTATAAGTACTTTGTCCATTCTACACTTCAGTTTAATAAACACTAAACTTGGCAAGTTTGAATCCCCTGAAAGCCATGACGCTTGATTTTCATCATTTTCTTCATAATTTTCCAACACTTTTTGTAAATCATTTTCGGGATCTAGTAACTTGTAGCTATAAGGAGGAAAACTCCTAGAAGGTAGGAAATAATATGTATACTCTGATGTTATATTAAATTGGCCAGTTTTCACACATACAAGCAGTTTCACAAAAAGATTAGAAACTGCGCGAGGTCGAATATCTGATGCACTTGAATCCACATTTGCAGCCCATTTGCTAGCAAGTGAAAATGAATCTTCAGGTGATATTGTGGTAACAAATATTTGAAACATACCAAACTTTTCAAAAGTCGGTAAAAAATGACGTCCGTGTTCAGTATTGATTGAAGATCCATCATAGGGACACATAAGTTTATTTTTATTTGATTTTTCCTCACATTTAAGTGCAGGGAACAAAATGTAGGCAAAATCTTGAGGAAATAGCATCTCAATTTGTTTCACATTTATGTATAGTTGAACGGCGCAAATGTAGAGCACTAACTTTGGTTTAAATATATACGAGAACACGGAGTCAGATAGCTTTATAGTTTCCGTATAATTTTCTGTAATTTTTATAATAATGTATTGATTTAGAATTACCGGATATTGAAATGAGGTGTACTCATGGTTTATCGGTATTTCATTAAATGTATTTTCTTCGCTTTGATTATGATACAGTTTGAAACTAGTAACATGAAACAAGCACTTTGGAAATTGATCAAATATAGGATTTAGATTTAACATGTGGAAACTACACAAGTTTTTGACATTCCATAGCAGTAGAAATAGAAATACTCTGAGAAAAGTCATTTTTCTGTTTGATAACCTTTTTTTGGCAAATATTAACGGGAATTTTACGATCTAATCTGCTTTGCTTCTTATTTTTGAACACATTCTTTTTAATATGACTCTTGTGAGACCCAGTTAAAAACAAGTTTGTTTATTTCTAACGTGATGTTGACGCAAACAATTAATAATTTAGTGACCATAATATGTAAGCCATAACATAAGAAATTACAAAAAAACTCAAGGTACAACATTTAAATAATTACTGATATAAATCTGTACTTACTTACTAGTGGCAAAACAGCACTTCAGATTTTAAAAACATAATAGCGGATGTATCAAATTTATGCTGTCTACTATATATGCATATGAGAATATATAAACTAATAGATGTACCTTATCAGTGACATATTTATTAGCAAGTATTAATTTACTAATTGTTTTTCATTTAAAAAATGTGTTTATATAAGGAAGCTTGTGTTCCTCGAAATGGCGTACTTCACCACAAGCAATATAATTACAAAATTATTTAGCTTTGAGAAAAATATTTTGACGAAACTGAAAAAAACAAACAAATATTTTGCTGTTCAATATAGAAGATTTTATGTCAGACTGAAGATGCTACCTTATAAGCAGTATGGAATATTTTATGAAAATTCCATTCATCTGTAATTTTTAATGTCAAGATATTTTCCCAAATCCAGCCAATTTTCCAAAATTATAACAACTTCATCACTTAAATGTTTAAATGGTGATTCATGAGTCATATGTTTTGAATTGAAATCCCCATAGAGCCATTCTGCTTGAGTTAATCAGCAAACGTAATGGTTTCAATATTAGTCTAAAATTGTTCCAAACCTAGATCAAATCTAAGATGACGCTCGTAATGATAACGTTCCAAAAAAGGTTTAATAATTTATTTTAAATAAAAAAATGATGTATTGGTAAAATGGAGTGACAAACAGTGACCGATTTAGACTTTAATGCAACAGAAACCCATGATTTTTAACTAAACCGTGAACAAAAACAGTATAATTAAAATCTTTTTTATTAAACTTTCCATAGTTTTTTTGCACTTAATGTTGTTATTTGGTTAACTAACCGCGTTCCCAAACATGAATGGATAACTAAATTCTATATGTAATTTTTTTATTATTTAGGCTTGCCTTTTGAGATGGAAATTCATAAATTTATGATTGAATCTAAAATTTTAAAAATTATTAAACATAAGCAACGATAAAATTTCAACATGATTTTTGTGTGGCACTATATTTGTGTTAAAATAAATCAGATTTTTGTTTGAAAATTATGACTTATAAGGTACCAAACATATTTTATCTTTAATGAATTTCACAATAAGTTTTAAACACTACAATTGACATAAGATGTGGGAAGTGACAGGTAGTTTCCATATCATTTTAAAGTGGCATATTTTGTAATAAAAGAAATGAACCATGTATTATACAGTTTATGTTCAAGTTCCAAAAGTAAATATTTCCTTAAAAAGGATGCAACAGATTGTTGTCAATCTAAAAGAACAAGTATGCCTACTGGTATTAAACAATAGATCGTAGATACTTTTCGTAAATTGCAAACAGTCCAAAATCTAATATACCTTGAGGCTAAGTTCAAATATCGTACCAAAAGTCTACAGCTAGAGACTATTGTTTCCATTAAAATCCCGATAACTGTCAAACCTTACCGTAATGTAAATAATTTGGCAAAAATACGTGTTCACTGTTTGCAAACAAAGTTTCGAAACTTGATCATCTGGTAATCTATAAAATTTTATAAAGCTAAAATGTTTATTGAACAGATTCAGCTGTAATTTAAAAATGCTAGCATTACTTCAGTAAGTGCGTAGCATAATTTTTAATGATATAATTTAGCCTTTTGTGTGTAACCGTTTTCATATTAAAATTTGGAATGCAGCAAAAAAATCCCGACAGTGGAAGAATAATGTGGTTGGGAGAGCGGTAATCATAGACTATTATATGATTTTCACTTCAACGGTTCAATAATTCAAAAGTTATTTAACAAAAATAAACAATGCCGAATGGTTGGACACTTAAAAGCGATAAAAAAACAATTGCTTAACTTATCAGAATTATTTCGAATCATAAAAAAATATTTATTCGACATAAAGATTCCTTGAAAAAAATGGACTTTTTTGTATTACTGTAGTTAAAAATTTGCTAAGATTTTTACTAAGATTGTTGATAAAAAAACTCGTTGCATTGAATTGCTGTAGCTGCTAGTTTCCGTATGAAATTTTGTAATTTGCTTTTTCATTGTTGTTCATTTTTAAATACGATCAACAATATAATTCCAGATCAGTGCTTTATAAACTTTGTTTGTGAGATAAAACTTTCAAAGAAGTGGCCTTATTAAACCATAATCTTGTTATTTTAAACTTCGACTCTATTTAATAGTGCAATGCATAACCGCTCTAAACTTGTGATTTGTGTTATGTTCAAATCTAAATTTGCAATGCAAATTAATGAAATCAATGATCTATTTTTGAATTTTTTAACCATGTACTTCACAATTAATTTAAACATAACCAAGGAACTCAGAAAAAATCAGTAGTTTTAAATCCGTAGAATTATCTGAATACCCTTGAAGCATAATGCTAGATATCGTCACAATCGATTATTGCATTTTGGCCAGACTACGTGTAACTACAAGTCACAACATCAGTTTAATTTCATAACATGTTCAAACGAACGTTATGCGTTAAGCTTCTTCAATTTTAGTTCGAAATGTGTGCATTAGACATCGAAAAGCTTGTTTTCATATTTCTTAAAAACTTCCACTTTTATTTATGGCCGTTGCCCATTCAGTGGGACGAAAACTTTACACAAATTTATATTCTAAAACCACATTTCAAATATTGTGGACCTCCAACTGTCGTTTTAACTTTTACAACTTTATATTCAGCTACGAGTGCATTCACTGCACTCTACATTGGCATTCGTTACAACGTTGAACGGATTGAAATAATGATTCTTTTGTTGGCGTTCACTGCTTTGATAACTCCTGTATTTGTACTTGTGGTTTTCGGAATGAATGTCAGGTTATTTATTCTGGCCAGTAATGAGGCGTTAAAAATGGCAACTCGAATCAAAAAAGGTTTAAAAGTCTTAAAATTATCAATGAAATTCAATTCAATTTCGACCTCAAATTTTACTCATGTAGTTTTTTTTAAATTTTCCAGAAAACATCATCTCTTCGAAGAACAAGATGGATTTCAAAACTTTAATAAATTTTTCTGTGGCTCCACTTATTGCCATGTCTATCCTTGTAGTACCAATAGCATTTGTGGTAGCAGGACTGGATCCATTAAAATATCTCACAGAAGAATTATTAGGAGACCCTATTTACCGATCGAACCAAACAATCATTGCAACAATCATTATAAGATTTTTGTTACTTTTTGCAGCTTGTGTAGAAGTATTTCGTTGCTTAGCGTATCTCTACTCATTAGCCCTTTTGCTTTTAATTCGATGGAAAAATATTCTGGTTATTCCTGTCATTTTTTCAAGGAATGCATCAAAGCTGTGTCAGCTTCATATTGAATACCGTTTGCTTGTAAAATCTCTTCAACATGTTTTGGAGTCTTTGTTGTATATTGTTCTAAGTGTGATCTTTTGGTGTATTGTGTTTCTAACATGGGTTTGCGTTAAATGCTCACCGGCCACAATAGGATATATTTTGTATGTATGGTTTATTACCGTTCTTCTACTTCTCTTCATTGGCACAACGTTACTTCTTTCCTTACTTTGCAATCTCTTGGATTTGGATGAAGATGCCGTGAAAGTGAACACTTTGATGTCGAAAAGAGAATTGGTCGAGAAACGGAGTTGGCAGAATAAAATAGCATTTCTTCGTACATTAGCAGTCCGGCCAGTTCGACTTAAGTATGGCTTGTTTGCATATTTTGGACGAGACTTTTTGATAGATTTTAAATGGGTTTTGTTAGTACGAATTTTCGATGCTATTATTTTATTTCACTACTAAATAAAATTCATTTGAACGCTATCCAGAACAAGTTATTTTTTTAAATACTAAACCAGAATTACCTTTACATCCTATTGTGTGTTTTTTTTGAATCATGCATCAATGAACCGAAGATTAAAAAAATATAAAATAAGTGAAGAAGCTAGTAGTACTATTTATGTATACCTATCACTTGGTTCGTTTAAAATTCACCCAATATAATAAATTATTTGACTTTTTGTGGTATTTACTGTAAAACAATTCAGGCGCGCGCTTTTAGAGCAGGACTTTGTTGTGAATAATGTTGAAACAATAAACCTACATCCATACAAAATTCCATGACAGTTTGTATTTATAGCTCTAAGAATGAAATATCCAGTTGCAAAACTGTAATTCAAATTTACCAGGGCATACATAGATAAAAGAAACGCGTCAAAGCTAGCCGAAGATTATAAGGGATAGAAGGAAGTTCAAGCTGTGTTATTTCTTCTATTAGCATTCATCAATTAACTCAGATCGTAAAAAGTTCCTACCGGATACTTCAAAATTCACGAGGAAACTAAAAAAATATTTTTTTGTTCCTTCAGAAGGATTTAATACACAAAGGTATTACAATACAAAATACCGGACTAATGGTAAGTGTTTAGGTATAGCCGTCCAAAGTATTCGAGGAAGCTAAGGTAGAAGAAAAATGGAAAATGCATTTGTACGATTTTTCAGGTAAAATATGCATTTCATTTTAATGGTAGAATGAAATTAGAATGCACAATGGAACCTTTTCGAACTGAAATCATGTAAAAAACTGGATTCACACTTAGTCAATTTGTATACTGCACTGTATGAAACTAAAATTGGAATGCACGCTAGAGACTTCTTTGATATATTTATGAATTGACGTGTTACTGATGTTGCTTGTACGTACGAAATGAAAGGACGTATTCCATTGATAACAATAATGAACCCAAATGTGTGCCTGTATCTATATTTTACTCCACTTGCTTTTTTTGCTTGTTTATATGTATTTTTGTTGTATATTTACGTATGCATGGAAGTACCAACCAACTATGATATTTTCTCAGCTTTGTTTTGGAAAAGTTAATTGCAGTCGGGAAATTAAAAAAGCGGCTGTTTAATAATTCTAAAATTGGCACTGTAACTATTTAAAGATTTTCTTAATTTTATTATGAGGATTTAGAAAAACTTTCGCTCGATGGATTGTTTGATAGCAAATTTAAGAAAAAATTTTCTGATTTTAAGAAAACAACGACAAAACACATGAAACATATTTTTTCTGCACTTTTCTCATTCTACTTTTGGCTTAGGAGGAAACAGGGACTTTATGGCAATCGTGAAAAATATGCTTGGTTTATGTATTCATAAGTATACACTAACTGTTCAGTATTCGGTTCACGCTTAAGTGTTCATTAAATGATACAGTTCCTAAGAAAATTATGAAAACAATTACAGTCCCGAGTAGTGGTAACACGACACTATTCTTAAACCAGCCATTTATCGTTTAGTATAAATAACTATTTGCTGATACTCCAAAAAAATGACTTGTGCAAACCAACCGATTGCATATATGTGTGCATACAACCCTAAACTAAACTACTTAATTCTTGGTAAAACTTAAAATTACAGATTAAATCTTTAATCTTATGTAAAATACATGAAAAACTTAAAATCAATCTATCTAAAGTGGGAAACAAATTCCATAAATATCTATACCCATATATATTTAGGTACCCTTTAACTAAATTAAGTCTCAAATTTGTACCCCAACAAGAACCACTTAAAAGTAATCGAATCGTTTTAGATATGCAGATTGGATGCTAAAGAGATCATACTTTAGGTCATTTAAAAAATTATTTTAAAAAATGAAAAATTAGCACATGTCATATTTTACACTAGCTCGTGTTTGAACTTTACCTTTCGCTCGTTGCCTGTAATGTTAGCTTCGTAGCCATTTTTTAGCTTTACCAAGCCAATAAAAAATCACCAACAGTTTCATATGCCAAAGTTATGCAAACTACTTAACCAAATTAAATTTATCTTATACTTACTTCTGTGATAACCGCCCATGTTCTATTACGAAAAACTATTACCAGTACCATTCGCTCTTTTGGAGCGGGTTTGTTCATTTTTACTCAGAAAAAGTAAACTTGCTAATCTCATTTGAATTATATTTCTCAACATGTGGTTTCTGATGGTGATTATTTTCACTGCCTTCCCGTGTTCCATAACTTTTCCGCTGTTAAAAGAATTGAGCTTTGCTACACAAAAGTACTACATGGTTACTGTCATCACATCAGTTAATACAACAGCTCAAAATACCCTAGCCGAAATTCCAAGTATTTTGATAGAACTAAATTCTCCAGAACGACATCTAAACTTTATGGTTTATGATACCCAGATGTTCGATTTTTCATTTGAATTGAATGATTTAGAAGACAATTCTAAAACCCTTTCAATGGAAACCAAGTTCTTTCGACTCACTACAAAATATTCCATAGATTTAACAAGAGTATTTTTACTACTAGAAACCTTTTCAGGAACAACGGCTGTTGTACGTGCTTCAGGATTTGGGACAATGACCGAAGCAATATTCGTCGTGGCTGGAATACCAATTTCAAGATTTTCCCATGACTTAATCAAAGAAATGAATTCAAACGATGACGAAATAGCACCATTCAATGCTATAATCGTAGTTCTTGAAAACTTTGCGAGAAATCAAAAAAAACTTGGAGTAGTTTGCTACACATGCATTACAGACAAAATAGAAGAGGTTAATTTGCCATTAAAAAGTATTGATGTGCTAAAGCAAATTTCATACGAGCTCAATATAAATGGGCACCAGAGAAGAATTCCAATTAGAGGCCCACATTTAATGGTTGACACTCCAGAAGCAAGGCTGTGTATTTCAAACATCAACAAAATAACCAATTTCACGTCCCTATACAAATCGCTAGACTCGTGTAACACACCTGTGGCAATGTATTTGCTAGTAGCACACTACCTCAATATAAGTTTTGTCACACAAAATACAATAAGAATTCCACATGAAAATTCGCTATCTCGCTGGTGGTTCAATTTGGCGTATGGTGAATCCATGGTTTCTACAATACCAAATCAAGTCGTGCAAACTCGTGGCAGCTATTTGCTTACATTTTCCAGACCTATTGAAGTATTTTCTTGCTTGCCCTCACGAGAGTTAAAACTATTTGACTTCTTTGTATTCGGCGTCATGGAGTATAGCGTATGGATATGTATATTTGTAATAGCTATAGCATATGCGCTAGTTTACCAAAGCATTAAACAAGGTTTAGATTTCATCTTCTGCATTTTAGGAGTTCCCACTTTGAGCAATTTGCACGAACGAAAAATAGTGGGCTACTTTTTTGTTTGTGGTACCATTATAGCTTTTTCCTGGCAGTCGCTTATATCGTCTGATGTAATTAGTATTCAATCGTACCCAGAGACGTCCAACTTGATACAAAATAATTTTCATCTGTGGGTAAACAAAGATCATGCTCGACAATATGGTCCTGT
>JAQIWN010003882.1:0-12200 GCA_034699025.1 Entomobrya cf. arborea Gr-Col-00668
TCTTCTCCAGCTTCCTGCCCCCAGGGGGTTCGAGTTTGACCCATGGTTCCTTGACAAAAGTTGATCTACTTTGAACCCTCTATCGATTTGTACAATAAAAAATTTTGCCATTTAAAATGCATCGGGACGTTTGACCCCATATCTCGGGTCACGTTTGATCTGCGAGTCTGAAAATCAATCCCATAGAAGGTCTTGACCTAAGGTGCCTATGTTCAAAGTTTGGTGTGAATCGGTTAAGTAGTTTTTGAGAAATCGTGATGACAGACAGACCGACAGACACACAGACAGACCGACAGACAGCATGTTAAAAACATTAACTACCGTGCTTCGCAATTCGGTAGTTAATAAGGAATAAGGTCAATGTTACTTAAAATGCAAAAACAATTTACTGGTGAGGATGATTTTACTGACACAGAACTAGAATACACGGTATAAGAAGCTACAGCTGGTTCACTTTGCTTATTACACTCCGCGTGGGCTAAGCTTGGTTATAGGTTATACACGTCTTTATGAGTGAGATGCCGTGCTTAGCCGACGCGGAGTGTAATAAGCAAAGTGAACCAGCAATACATACAAAATTCATACTATGCAAAACTATTTTCGGGTTTAATTGATTTACATCAACATTTTTGCTCTGCGTGTACGCAGATTAAAATAATATTTTAGGCATTGAACTTATGGGTAGTCTTTGTATCATAATGGAACTGGTCAAAGTATATATACCTTATTCAACCATAATGTATATAAAGATGATCAATTACAAATCATTGTCAGTCTCAGTAAAAAAAAACATTGACTTTAACTTCCTTAAGCTTCCTACAACTTCCCACAATGAGTATCTTATGGAATATTTTTAACAGCTCTTGCTACTGAAATTTCTGCAGATCCAAATGAGTAAGTTAAATCTAACTAAATTGTGTTAATATTGTGTTTTTCTAGTGGTACAATTAAATTTATTTGTTTTTAAATTGTTTGCATAAAAATTTTTTTAATTTTATTTATATACGTTTTTCAGTTTGGTATCTGACGTCCTCCATGTTGTACCTATAATCAAACCAGTTTACTCCTGCAACTTCTCGTCTTACATTTTAAACGATTACTTTTGATAATAAATATTCTCATCTTTTTTTGGAAATTTGGTAATGTATATTATAAGACTCATATTAAAGGTTTAAACTACCGTATTAATGAAAAATTACGCTATATAAATGCGGGTTGTATGAGAAGTAACGTGTATGCTGACATTAATATTAAGCCTGAATGGTGTGACAATAACCCCTACGACTATTATATTAAGTATTATGTGATAAGACCTTTTGACAAAGTAATGTCTGCTCATTACAACATGATGGATAAAAACAATTTTGAACAAACGGCTTTAAAATTGTTTATTGAAACTTATACTTATTATTATACTTACTGAAACTTATAGCATAACTGATGCCATCCCAAAAAGAACGTACGGAAGAACCACATTTTCTATGTTCTTATACTGAGTATTATGAGCATTTGAAAGCATTTAGATCTCTTCCTGATTGGTACAACTTAAAAATAAAAATACTTGAAACATTGAACAACGCCGAATCTACATTAATTATTTTGCATGTTATAAACCACCAAATATATTGCACAAGCTATATTTATGGAACAAAAATGCGTCAAATATACTTTAATACCTTCAAAAGGACATATATATCTTTTGGAGATTTTTTTGCATATAATTTATTTTCGATAGCATCCTGCAATAATTTTCAGTTCAAATTAACTTTTGCATAGTCCTGTGGAAAGTTCTAATTGTACCTTTTCGATATTTTCCAAAACATACTGATTTTTTTGCCACTGCATCAGATTAGAAGCTCTTCCAAAATTGTTACATGCACATGACATTAACACCAATCAGCATCTCTTCTTTTTCCGTAACAGTAAACTTTCAGCATTTCTTCAATCCTTATTTTATCCAAGACAATTACATTGATTTTCGATGGAAACCTTATAAACAACCTTTTCTTTTCACATCTTTTTCGTTGTTGAGCTGTGGCATCAAATATTAATGAATCTTGTATGAAAGCATGTTATATTCAATATTGATTGTCCATTGTGTATAAATTCAAGGTTGCTTTTTGTATCGAAGTTTTTCAATCGGAAACTAAAATTTTAAAACGTAAATTCATACAGATGCATTTGATTGAATTTGATTCTCAGGATACACGTATTCTTGGATTCATGTATACTAGAATACCCTTTGACTTGAAAAAAGGTTTTGGTCCTTCAATTAAAAAAAAATCAATTTCTTCTTTGAAATGTAAAGTATAAATTCTCTCGATATAATTTCTTTTGTCTTTAGGAATTAAAATATGGTTACCAACTCAAACAATTTTACAAGGGTCCATACTATGTAGATAGAAGCAGACTACGATCCCAAATTTCTATCAAAAACAAAATAATAATAAATTAAAATAATGACATGACAATAATGATGTAATGATGAATGTGTTGAATAAATTTAAATTTTCTTTGTATATGATAGATTGATTATTGCTTATTATTGTAGTTAAAACGGTAAAAGGCATATATAACATACGATCACAAGTGCATAGCAAGACAGAGAAACTTCACTCTTACACAGAAATTTCTATCTGCGTTTAATGCAATAGAAACAAAATTTGAACCACTCAAGTTTATGAAGTTTTTGTCGCTTTATGAGACAAGTCTACTATGAATATTCCGGTTCGGGGCTGAAGTATTCTTCCGCTATGATCGGAATTTTCCACAAGTCCACATAGCACACAAATAAATTCAATTTATAAGGGTATTCATATGGGTAGCGTAAGGACAAGCATTTATTCAACCATCAAATTGAATAAGAGTTGGTTTGATACTGATAATCTTTATGGCCTATTGATTGATGAAGCATAAAGCAATCCTCGTGTAACAAGATTAAGAAGTAGTACGCCTTTAAAGATACTTGTTAGTTCATTCGACAAAATTAAATCTGTACATTTGAAACAAGCTAAAAAGCTTTTGGATAATTTATAATTTGGATAGCTCATAATTTTGCACGCACGGCACACCAATTGATTGAAGAGATTTAAATACCGGTCTCAAAACGTCTCTAACTGTTCCTAAATGGTAAAATATTTTTTTTAAAATAAAATTGATAACTAAACCTAATTTTTCTTTCATTCTCTACTAAAATGCGACAGAAAAAGTTGATTTCCAAACACAACTAAAACAAATGCAACAAGTGGTAGAAAATATACAATGCTACTGCTAAAAGTTGTTATTATGAATATCTGCAGATTGGGACCGGTATATGGATTGAAGGGTACTAATAATGGGATTCTATTCTTTTCCCTTCCATCCAGTGTGTTTTCCAATAATATAAATGTAACAATAACCTTGCTGATTATAATTGCTGATTTGTTGTGCCTGCTAGTCCAGTATTATGACAACGCGTGAACAACTTTCAGGGTAAACAGTACTAACAGGCATTAACAATACCAACGATATTGATAATAACAGAGGTATAAATTACAGTTAGAATGACAGTCAAAGACGAAATCATAATTTCAACGTTAGATATTTATTTTATAAAAAAGTTACATAATTATTATTTTATTTAAAAAACATTGAGAATTCTGTGTACATGTGTTTGCATGTATATATACATATATATACATTTTTTAGAAATTAAAAGTGCTTACCTTGAAATAGTACCATCTGTGGACATAACAACAATGTCGTTTAAAGTACGACACAAATTCAGTACCTTCTTCAATAATCGATTTCGACATTACATCTCACATTCTTGCTGCTGAAGAGTCATGTGCTCCCTTGAGTGCTACGACGACTCATTACAGGCTTTCCGTCTTCCGTATATCTTATTTAAATCAAAAGTGGATGCACAAGGCCAACATCCATGGAGGCATCATGTATGACTGAAAATTGTATGTCAGATTATATTAATCTTTCTTCCCTAAATAACCTATTATATTGTTATGGCTGCAAAATGACTAATGAATTCATATAGCGAACCAAAATGGTAGTTAATCTGAAAGTTAGTTTGGTGACTGAGTGAGTTTATTTGCTCTTACAATTTGTTTTATAATATTTACATTCATAATTAGTTGGATACATTCATTAAAATGATAGCTTAAATGATACAAAAATTTGTTGTAAAGTAATTAATTAACACATAAGTTTTCACGTTAAAATGTTGTAACAGATTACATTAAAGTAATTAAATCACGTGCAAATGACCATCCCATTTCTCTGGACATTGGTCATGATTCGATCATCACAGGTAAAGAAGTGTTGTGTTTGCATATTTAACCTAGTTAAATGTGCAGACACATAGTGCAGATGTACTATTAAATTTAGGTTAGTTTAAATGGTATTAAAGTTCAGCTTTAAAACCTACTTGCTAATAGCGTTGTATTGCATTGCATGCAAGATGTGACCGTCCTTTCCAACATGACTCTACGGTCAGAAACAATTAAACGTTGTACTCTTCAGGATTTTTTATACAAGACAGCATCCACCATCAACCTTTGAAGTACAGCTTATTTTCATTTGTTAGGAGTGCAATGCCTGTTAATTATTGACTTCATTGATTTTCCTACTTAATCTAACTCAATTTTAATTAGATCCAAGATATTGTTAGGTTTCCTGCGTGCGTGAGCCTGCGTGCCTCCATTTGATTTTAATTGCATATTTAATGCATCGAATTTATCTATTATTATTATTATTATTATTATTATTATTAATATTTGTTTTAGGAAAGTAGCTGCACCTGTCCAGCACCCATAATATGCTGCTTCTTCAATAATTTTTGATTTTGATTTTGAAAAAATGTATTTTTTAAGCAGCTGGAATAAATTTTTGGCTAAATTTTGCTGAAACGTAATTTGATTTCCTTTAGATTTCGTGATTTATTTTATTTTTTGGAAGAGCATCTAACGGCATATCGATGAAAACGTACTTTATGACCCCACTCATAGAGTAACGCACGGTTCAACACCTTTCAAACTTCTATTCATGGGATGCATGCTTTAGACTTCTCAAGTCCAACCAATGCATCTCTACTCTTCAGATTTGGATTTACCTATGGATTGGATATGAGCTGAAAAATCTCAGCTCTCAACTCTTTTCCTCCTACCTTTCTCAACCCTAAATGTTGTTACTGATAATTAAGATTTTTCAGTCTTCCTAATTATCTCATTCGGCATTTCTCTAACTATTATAAATTAATAAAAGTTTCGTTCGATAGTTTATTTGTAAATAAATAACATAAAAACTAAAGTCAACTCTGTGTCTAAGCATAGTTATTGTCATAAAAGCAATCCGACCCAGGTCAGACAAGGGGCACTACCTTAAGGAATTACCCTACCTGTCACAACTTAAAACTTTACATATTAGAATAGAATTCGCTACTTTCTCTCACAATATTCGCTGTGGTTAAATAGCGCGATAAATCACCGTGTATCTTTAGGGACCCGGAAGACACTTAACCCAACACTCGATAACAATCTCCCAGCGAATCTTTTAGATTCACTAAGAGTTCCCTAACGTTAGTAGACGAATTTTACTAACGATTTGAAAGCCAATAGAGCGATTATCATCGGCTGGGTTGTAATTTGTATTTTATAGATTCAAAAATTAACTGAATATATTATTTTGCTGTATTTAATATTCAAAATAGGTTTAATTATCGTTCAAATATTTATTTTCATTTGACACTAGAACATACACTATATTTTACACACACGCTCACACATACTACTCGTTTGTTAGATAGATTACTCGATATCAAATAATGTCTACAAACCAAATTTGTCTGTTAGTCTGTTCCTCTGTGACCACTCTATTTCAAAAACGCTTTAACCTATTGACTTGAAATTTTGTATACTGATACTTGGCGGTATAACTAAGAAGCCTATTGATTTTGGGCGAAATCAGTCAAACGGTACCAGAGTAACGGCCATTTAACGGTTACATGCTTTTAAAATGACAAAATATATTTCACCATTCGATGGATTAGACGATTGGGATCAAAGTTGATCAAATAAAAAAATCAAATAAAAAAGTACTTATTTTTTAAAATTTGCTAGTACTAGTTTTCACTTGACAGTAGAACAGGTAAACCTGAGGTTAGATAAGTGTCAGATGGGAAAATAGTATGAAAGTTATGAGCCGGCAGAGAACAATAATTCTAAAACAAGTCAACTAATCAATCATTTGAAAAGTCAATATTTCAAAAACTATTGGTTTTTTAAAACATGTATTCCTTGACAAAGTTTGATCCCAACGTCCTAATCTATCTATCTAGTAAAATAAGAAATTTGGCTTTTAAAAAGCGTGGGATGGTTAATTGGCCGTTACTCTTGTACTGTTAGACCGATTTGGCCCAAATTCAATAGGCTTCTTTCCATGGACCAAATAAACTTGTATACTTAGCTTCACGTCTTTCGGTTTAACCGTTTAGAAGATATCGTGGCCACAGACTGACAGACAGACTTTTGTCCCCTTATCACCCATCGATCTTATAAACTATCATTCTGTCACCTATAAAAATCATTAAAAAATTGTCCATATTTAAAAACAACTATTCAATTTTTGACATGTGTCTCTTGACGTAGTTTGATCCTGATGTCAATCTATTAATAGGTGAAATAAAAGAATTGCCATTAAAATGGCATGAGACAGTTAGTTGACCATTACTAAAAAATATTAATTTTTGGACATTGATTCCTTGACAAAATTTGATCCCAGGACTCCAATCTATCGTTAGGGGCTTTAAAAAATTGCCATTTAAAAAGCATTTGACAGTTAATTGGCCGTTGCTCCGGTACTGTTAATCCGATTTGGCCAAAAATCAATAGGGTTCTTCCCATGGACCAACCAAATGAACTTTTGTATATCATGTTTCATGTTATCCGGTTAAGTGGTTTGGAAGATAGAGCGTGCATAGGCACAGACAGACCGACGGACAGACTTTTGTCCACTTAGCTAGCACCCATCGATTTTGTAAATTACCATTCTGCTTCTGGCACTTAATAAATATGTGAGATAGAAATGTTCAAATCATTCTCATCAAGGAAAGAATTAAGGTTTAAACTTGTCAACGCTCTACCATGCTGCTATTTATACTTTTGGACATATATAAATAATAGTCCATTGTTTCAATTTTCCAACTAATTTTTCTTTGAATCTTTGTTAGTATTCACTTTTGAGCAATTCTTTCAGAAATACTTTAAGATTATCAATATTTCCACATGCAATGTACGTAACAGTATTTCATCATTCGTCGTGTCATGTGCTTTCATGATTTTTTTACAACGATATTTTAACCGTTAGTCAGACCTATTTCGAAATAGGAAGAATTGTTTCAAGCTAAAGCTAATTTATTTTCAAAATCTACATTTGATTTCAATTTATTTATTGGGTTAAATGTTTTTACAGAGAGATTATAACAAATCATTAATTCATTGAACCTATTATTCTACTTCAGTAAATAATCACTAGGCAATCACGTTTTCCAAATAGTATTTGACTTTGGACTACGTACATTCAATTAAATTATATATTATAGGAATATAAAATGTGAAATTGCAAAGCCATCTTACTGTCAAAAATCAAGGCCAAAGACAGTACAACATACAATATACGTTACATTACAAAACTTAGTTCAATTTGAGTTAACACTGTGGTCGACTTAAGTACCATGGTTCCAGCAATTTGGATGAGCGGAAGCAAGACTTTAGTTCACTTCTCCCATCGTCAGACAATCCACCTAGATGAAGTTCCTCAAAATCCATTATCTCCATAGACTCTGCACAGGTTCCAGCAAGAAGCGCCTTGATACCATCCACAGTAACCTGTTTTAAAAAAATAGAAAACCAAGCGACCATGAAATTAAATCTAAATCATTGCAAGAATATTTTTCATTTTTCAAACCTCTATGGTATTTTCGACAGTTGAAATACTTAACTTTGGTTTTCGGTCCCTCTTTCTCCCACTCAGCTTCAATGTCTCCAATTTCATGTGACTGAACACCTCCCGGAAAACATTATCTGTAAGCCTTGGCATATCATGAATTCCTCCGATAGACAGGTTCCTCAGCTCTTAATTTAAAAAAAAACAATTAAATCCTAACTCAAACCTGGTAATATGCTGAATGCCATTTATCTAAACATATTTCCAAGTAATAACTCACTTTCCAATTTCATGAAAACTGGTTTAGCTTCCATTCCGCTTAACTCTCCAATAAACCCATCGTCTCCCACTTTGAGACATCCATCCAGTTCAACGCGTTCCAACATTGGAAGTCCCTCCCACAACTTGACAAAGAAAGTAGAATCTCCAGCGCAATCCACAAGTGTCAGTTTTTTCAAATTCCTTATTGATTTTGACATAATTAAAGGGTCTGGTAGTGGTAACTGCAATTCCGAGTCTCCCCACCAATGGCTGTCAGGGTACTGCAGTATTAGCTCTTCCAACTTGGGTCGCTCCAAACGTTCAAACAGAAAATTGATGAGATTAACCGTTCCATCATCATTGTCCAACACAGAGATATCCATTTTCCTCAAATTGGGCCACTGAGGATCACCATGCCTTTTCCAAATGCGATACGAAACTTGATCCAATGTGCTTCGAATGATAAGCTCTTCCAGGTTCGGTAATTCCATCAGAAAAACTGTTTTATCTACACCTTCCATTGAATAAATCACATTTCCCACAAATAAATTTCTCTGATAATTGACTTGGTAGACAAGTTCATCTGTCTCTTCATCCATAACCTCAGTGTCGTCAATCTCCCCATTTTCGTTACAAAGAAGAACATCAAGGAAATCGTAATTGCACTTTAGCCCTTTGATCTGGATCCCTTTGTCAAAGCACAGTGCAAAAAAGCGTAAAAGTTCTTTTGGATTCCAATTGTCGTCAAATTTACTCCAGTCGATCACTTTCAACTTGCACTCAGCATTGTCTTCAATTAAACTTCGAAGAAATGGAATAGATGAGCGGACATTTGGATTAAAGGTGCAAACTCCTATCATTTCCAAGCATTTCATTTCCCGAACAAAAGTCATGGTTGGTGTGGCCCCAGACTGAAAGTCAAATTTGAAGGATTTGAGCTTTCGAAATGTTGAGGGAATGAGGCAGCTTCCTGGAGTTTCAAGCTTCTTTTTGAAATCATCATCTCCTTCACTTTTAATTTCTTCACAGTACAGTTCCTCCAAGTCGACTAGACTCTCGTAAAAGGCAACTTCATTCGCATCCGTGAATGGAATGCCAATTTGGCTTATCCTCAAATAAGTCACGTGTTTACTGTAAATCCTCATGAACTCCGGCAAGCTGGGATCTGCGAAGATATTGATTGGCGGTTGTAACCAATGAGGGAATAAGTTTATGTGCAGTCGGTAAGGAGGAGGAAGCTCCATTTGCAGAATGGTTTGTAGATTTTTATCATCGCTGCCTGCTTCTATTTCCAACGTCCACTTGCCCCGGTGCCATTTCTTGGGTGACTCCAAATAAGCATTGACATAGTCCTTGGCCATCGTACAAACTTGTCGAAGTCGAAGAAGGTCATTGTGCCGGAGTACTGGAAAAAGATGCTGGCGCATCTACAATCAAAAGAAAAAAGTTCATTTATAAATTAATCGCATTAGATATTATTAGTACGTTAGTTATTCAATTTAAAAAAAAAAACAATTAGTATGCAATTTCAATCATAATATAACTAGTTATACCTTTAATCCAGATTAATTATGTATCTAATAATATAATATACTTACCACCTCTCCAGGAATATCAAGTAAACCTTTCATGATCAAAACTTTAGACAGAACCAGAATTAGGACAAGGACTTTAACTGTCGACAGTCGACACTCCAACTCAATTAAAAGCTCACACGCAATACGATATCACAACTTTGTAATTAAACTAATTATTAATTACTAACTAATGAACAGTAACATGCCATATGCCATGTATTATATTTAGAAATTAACCATTCAGTTTAAATGTTTTGCTTCAATGCAATACACAATGCACACTACACGGCACGGGGCAAAATCTTAGCCAAGAACTGACATGATAACTAATCGCAGTGTCGCTATCACCTGCTCGTTGTTTTCATTTTGCGCGCGATTCATATCACCTTAACATGGGGTACTTTGCAGCAAATGAAATGTATGCCCTTGTTTTAAACGAAACAATCTTTTTCCGATGCCCAAGTCCAAAGTCCAAACACAAAAGTAAAGGAAACGATAGATTGACGAATTTATAGGCTATCAGAATTAAGACACATTTTATTTGACAGTGCAGTAGTATTAGCAGGTTTAAATTTTTAAATCCCGAAACTTTACAAGAAAAACTTCAAAAAACAGCAAGAAACGGTAATAATTAGACTCATATCCAAACAGAAACCTGTTTTAATTTTTAAATCATTTTAGAAGAGCGAAAGCGACTCTTCAACTCATTCCTCCCATCTTCCGACAATCCATCAAGATCAAGGAATTCAAAATCCAGTTTTTCAATAGACTCTGCAAATTGGCCAGTGAGAAGAGCGTTGATACCCTCCACAGTAACCTATTTCAAAATTTTAGTACAAAACCCACAAATAGATCGAATTAGCAAACATTCAACTGGTTGTTTTATTTTAAGCTTGTTCGAAACTTGAAACACTTACGCTTGGATTCTGATCCGCCGACCTTCCGCCACACAGCGTTAAACTCGCCAATTTCATGCGACTAAACACCTCCCGAAAAACATGATCTGTAAGCTGTCGCATCTCATGAACCTCCTCAATAGAAAGGTGCTTAAGGTCTGCATAAATAAACAATTTATGTTATAAAATAAGATTTAATTGAATTTTCATTATATCATGTGACCATAATTACTTACTTTGCAACTTTACAAAAACTGGCTCCGCCCCCGCCCCGCTGTCTCTAGAAAAGCCAATGAAGCCTTCATCGCCCAAATTGTGACATCCCAATACCTCCACACATTCCAGCAACTGCAGTCCCTCCCATAACTTTGCAAAGAAAGCAGAGTCCCCAGTGCAATTCCCAAGTATCAACTTTTTTAAATTCCACAGCGACTTAGTCATCTTCAAAGGGTTTGGCAACGGCACATTGAATTGTACACAGGAACTAAATGAGTAGCAGTAGCAGAGTATTAGCTCCTCCAACTTGGGTCGCTCAACCCGTTCGCACAGCAAATTCAAAAGATCAGCTGTATTATCGCTTTGAACATTAATTTCCATTCTCCTCAAATTAGGCCATTGGGGAATGCCGTGTTTTTGCCAAAGACGAATTTGACATTGACTTCCGACGGAAATTAATAGTTCTTCCAGGTGGGGCAATTCCATCAAAAAAACTGTTGGACTTAAGCCGACCAATGAATGAATCACGTTCCCAACAAACAAATGTCTTTGATAGTTCACCCTGTAAACCATTTCGTTTGTCTCTTCATCCAGAATCTCTACATTGTCCACTTGTCCGATGTTGGGATCCCAAAAAATTGACTGTAGAAGAAAGACGGGAAATTGTTTAACTTTGATCCCTTTATCAGAACACATTGCAAAAAATCGCAAATCTTCTGCTGGAATCCAGTAGTTTGGCTTATGACCCTGCCAATCAATGAGTTTCAGCTTCTTGGTGCCCTCCTCTCGATAAATTAAGTTTGAAAACATGTTAATCAATTTCGCTTCGGAAATTGTAAACGGAGCTGTGCACTTGCGCTCAGAAAAACCGGAAATGCTTTCCAAATTTTCAAGTCCATAAACAAACGGTTCCAATGATCTTGGGCAGTCGACAGCGTTAACCTGGAAGGATTTTAATTTCCGAAATGTTGATGGCACGAGAAGTCTTCCTTCAGTGTTCATTTTCTCCTCAAAGTTAGTTGGCCTTCCAATACTTCCGGTTTTCATTTGCTGTTCAAAATTAACAGCTTCTCCAGTTTTAATGTCTTCACATTTCAAGTGCTCCAAATTGACAAGACTTTCAAAAAAGGCAATTTCCTTTGCAGTCATGAACGGAATCTCCAAACGGGTTATCTCCAAGTGGGTCACGTACTATACCCATCAAGTACGCCCCCTTCCCCCATCAAGTACGCCCCCTTCCCCCATCAAGTACGCCCCCACATGTTATTTTCAGCATCCCCCTCGAAAGCATCAAGTACGCCCCCACATGTTAATC